>JADBJO010020525.1:0-5000 GCA_016801955.1 Conus betulinus
ATTTTTGGCATGTTCCGTGTCTTTATTTAGCCTACCCTTTTTGTTTTGCACAGATACTTAGACCAACATCATCTCAAAGCTCCTTTTTCTTTATTTGCCCGGCTTGTCTCACAGAAACCTTTACACACAAAATCGCAAAGCTCCTTTGTCTTTATTTTGGCCAGTTTGTCTCACATATAGTTTGGTGAGCATACAGAGACGCAAACACAAACAACCAGATAACAACTTAATGAGACACATGTTTCACTGTCATGTTCCCAGCTGTCCACTCCCCCACCCCGCCCCAGCCCCTGCTGTTTTTTGTTCTATATCTTGGACTCGACCTCCCTCAATCCCCAGGCTTTCATACAGTACTGAGGGAATGAATGGCCGTTGGGTTAAAGTCTCGAACCGTATGCAGTCTGGCCCTAGGGCGACACCAGCTGATGGACTTCATATGTGCAGGTGTTCCCTACATGTGTGGACATCATTGCCTATCCCTGATATGAGGCTATATCAGGGCGACCGCTTATGACCCATCAACACTAAGAATACCTTCTAATGGGTTCTCAAAATACTTGCACCTTGAGGATCTTTGGGTGCAGGCTTTTGGACCTAAAAACTGGATCCCCTCAAATCAATAGGCAGCGTAGCAAAAGAGGTGGGAGAATAAGAAAGGAAGGTAGGAATCAAACAAAAACTGAAAGACTATCCAAGAAATATTTCAGGATTTCTACTTGGAACTGCTGCAGTGCCAGAAAGAGGATTTCAACAATTGAAAAACTAGCATATGACTTTGATGTTCTGTGCCTACACGAAACTAGAAGTGCCACCCACAGACCAATACAATTAAAACTTCGTAACATTTGAAAAACATGATGGATGAGGACTAGCTAAGGTAATAAAAAGAACACAACAAACGCAAATCAGGTATCTTAGACGCTGACCAAGACCTACTTAAACGTTTCACAGAACAGAGTGATCAAAGAAATTTGGAGGAAAAGAAGAAATATTTGACCAAGTTAAACCAACACCTAGGTCAGACTGGCATTGATGATGAAATCACATCTGAACTGGATGACGCAATAGCTAGATGCACTAAGATGGTGCTCCAGGACCAGACAAAGTATGGTATGCAGATATCAAACAGCTCTCAGAAGAGGAGAGAGTTCAACTCTTCATCCTCTACCAGGAGAGTTTTTGATAAAGGCTATCCCAGAAGACTGGACACACAGCTACCTGAAAGCTTTACCAAAGCCAGGAAAAGATCACCATCAGCTAAATGGCTACCGTATACCCACTATGCAAAATCTAGCTGAAAGCTCATGGAACGAATCACAGCAAAGAAAACTCGCAAGAGATCTTGAAAGTTGACAAATCCTCCCATCAAATCAAGGAGGCTACAGAACAGGTAAAAGTTTCATGTGAAAAGCGGCTACAATGGATCTTGAAAACGCATACAACAAAGTCCAGTTCTTGCTTCTCATGGAACTACTCCTTGACTATGGAGGCAGCAAGACACTTACACGATGGATAGCAGCAGCACTTTGGGAGCGAACCGTCATTCTACGATTTAGAGATTGGACTTCTGAGCCTCATAAACTTTCTATGGGATTACCTCAAGGTTCTCCTCTTCTTCCCGTTTTTTGTATTTTTTTAAACATAAGGCCTTGCAGACTCAACGGAAACGGAATAGCTCGAGTGTTGACACTAGCAGATGACGGCCTGATCTACAAAGCATCAAAGAATGCTCAACAAAGAACGAAAGCAGTTCAGCAACAGTTGAAGAAACATTGTTCAGTGGTGTCAAGAAACTGGATCGTCCATCAACCCTACAAAAGCCCAGACATTAGTCTGCACTCTTAACAGAAGACACCAGGACAAATACCCGTCATCAGTTTCCTTCATTGAATTGAATCAACTAACAACCTATGCTATTTGTGTGTAGGCTTTGACAGAATGCTAACCTTTAGAAAGCATGTTGGATCATAGGATTATCAGACCATGATCCTTAATTTTTCCAAGTCCATGGCAGATGGTAACTGAGACGTCCTCCCTCGTTTCATGTCATCCAGTCTTGTGAAAACAGGAACCTTACCCCTGCCCTTCCTGCCTCCCCTTTAGTTCCTTTTCTTTCTTTACCCATAACCCCCATTCAATGCTCAGCTCTGGTCACATGATTTTCTATCCTCCATATTCCAGATTCCTAGACTAGCACCACTTCTTTCCTGCAAATCCCTATATAAGTGACTTTCTCGCAAGACCAGTCCAGCGTTCACAGCGCTCCATCGAGCATACAAAAGTTGACGTGCCACACTCACAGCTGTCCCACAATCCAGTAATCTTCTCGGCTAGTGCGTCCGCGAGAACTTCACAGGCTAATGTCTGCTTGGACACGCAAACCGGCACATAGTTGTTGTTTTTTTTTTTCTTTTTTTTTTCTTTCTTTCTTTGTTTTATTTATTTGTTCCACAATCTATATCTTATTTAGAGAGAGAGAGAGAAGAGAGAGAGAGAGAGAGAGAGAGAGAGAGAGAGAGAGAATATATGACAGTAACAATGACAATTATTTATTCATAGAAAGACCCTTGATGCAGGGTGTGTACATTATAGACAACTAATCCACATTACAACAAATATAACCAGACAAACAAAACAGTATCATGATGTTGTGTACTCTCTCATCTGAAGGGCCTAGTATGAATATGTTGAAGTTTTAATGACATTATTACAATGCCATGACATCAAAAGTTTCGTCTGAAACCAATAGGGCTCCTGTAGAGTGTTGCTACTATTTCGTCTGAGATTTAACAAAACAAGACAATATGAAACAAAGCGCAATTCGTCTTTTTCGTTTTTTTTTTTTTTTTTTTTTTTTTTGTTTTTTGTTGTTTTTTTTCACAAAAGTAGAGTTAACAATTGGGAGAATGTATGATTAGCTCTCAGAGAGAGAGAGAGAGAGAGAGAGAACAGAATGCTCCATACAAGCATACTCAAAACTGTTTGTCCTAAGCATAGGTAGTGAATGTGGTGTGTTCAGTGTAAACCTGTACCTAGCTAGACCTGATGGCCTGCTCCATGTAATCCGAATTTCAGCCAGGATCTACGAATTTTATCTGTTTTTGTTAACCTTTGATTTGATACACACTAGGAATGAATGTGTTCTCTTTGTTTGCACGAAAGGAAGAGGGAAATGATATTGTTCTGTTACCCCCCCCCCCCCCCCACCCCCACTTGTCAAAAGACCTCTTTGGTAATAACAATAAAATACCAAAGTGTCAAATTGTCAAAGTCTCTCTCTCTCTCTCTCTCTCTCTCTCTCTCTCTCTCTGAGAAGTGTAGGTGAATTCGCTAAGCTGAAACGTAATTATAGTAACACATACGTGTTTTTCATCCCTCTGAAATAGCCACTAGGAAACAACTAAACTGTTTTTTAATCTCGGTAAATGTTCTGCCAAATTCCAACACAACAAATGGTGCGTACGTCGTATTGTTTCGATCGACTTTGCGTTTGTTTTCCGGCGAACGTTGTGAACTCCAAAAGCAACCTGACTGCAGCGTAAGCCCATAGTGTGCTGTGTCCGTTAGGAATGGACACAGGTAAAAGCACCTCAGGCAAAAGTTAGATTCATTGATGTCTGTTTACGCTTTTCGTTTACTTACATTTTTCTTCTGAACCAGAACTCCAAGAAACCAGCTGGAAACCGTGAGGGTCGATGGAACTGCTCAGTGGACTATTGGAGAAGTTTCAGGCCTCACCTGGCTTGTAATACGGTCACCCAGTGTGTGGACGGAAGAGATGAAGAAAACTGCAGCTACCCCAGATGCCAGGATGTGGGGCTCGAAGTTATAGGTCGGTGCTACAGCCTGTGGTTTGCCAGAAATATGAACAGTCGCTCCAGCTGGAGACAGAAGTGTGCGTGAAAAGGTGCACAGATCGCTGTTCTCAAAACGACGCAGGAATACAAAGATGTGACCCGGATCTTGTGGAGACATCAACAATTTCCTGTAGTCATTGGCTTGTTTTCTGTTGAAGGTGGATATCCCAACATGTAAGGAACGTGTGTCTGCCTGTTGTTTTGTGAGGTACAAAATGTTAAAACATTTCACATTTGAGAGAGAGAGAGAGAGAGAGAGAGAGAGAGAGAGAGAGAGAGAGAGAGAGAGAGAGAGAGATTGTTTCTAAAAAAAACGTCATGAAATGTTAAAATCGTCGGATATCGTGTTGTCATTTCAAACTATCTCTGGTCTGGGATTGAATACTTGGGAAACAAACGCGTTGCAAATGAAAGAAGAGGTTGACTCCCATTGAAAACTGTGAACAGAATTGAATTGTTTACATGTATTTTAATACAAAAAACGATAAAGGATACTTACGAGAACTGAAAAGAGAGAATCGATGAAAAAATAATTCAATTTTTTTTTATGACGTAAAAGAAATCTCTGAATTAAAGGTAAAAGTGATCGTTATTGAAGCTTTTTCGATTAGTGAACTTCTTTATGTTAAACAATGTGTTGGTCTTTCAGATACAGACCTGCATACAATAAATGTTGTTTATTTCTATTTATGTGTCAGAAAAAAGTTCATTAACAAGAAAGCACCCGAAAAGGTGAAAACAAAAAGAAACTGAATTCAAAAAAAAAAAAAAAAAGTAGTCGAAGGTGATCTGAATATAATTGCATGATTGCGTTTTTGGAGTTCCTTATTATTTATTTTTTTTTCCCCTGCAGCACAAAAGATATGAAGAGCATTCATGTTATTAATACTGGGAGACATATTTGACTATCATTTCGATTACAAAACTTGTACAGGATTGTGATTAAAGAGTTTGATATAAAGCCTCAGAACATAAAAAAGCTGCCAAAAATGAAATGGAACAAGAACAAATGTACCAACATCCCTCTATGTCTGCGAAAGAACATGTGGTGACATTTTAGATAAAGGTGAATGATCTAGGGCTAAAGAAACTACCCAGAGAATAAGACTCACACTTTTTCATCGAAAGATATTGCATGTTTAC
>JADBJO010020525.1:12500-16491 GCA_016801955.1 Conus betulinus
TGCGCAGAAAGATTGTATGAAAACAGATCATAAGCATATCAATCATATATCAAAACTAATAGTTATAAATGACTAAGATTGAGGGAAGAAAAACGGGGAGAAAAAACCCTTGGAGAGCACCACCCCTTCTAAACGCATCCACCAACCTTTCAATATTTTATCAGCATAATTTTAGTTGTTCTCTCTCTCTCTCTCTCTCTCTCTCTCTCTCTCTCTCTCTCTCTCTCTCTCTCTCTCTCTCTCTCTCTCTCCTCCCCCCCCCCCCCCCCCCTCCCTTTTCTTCTTTAACATCGCACAATTGAACTCGTGTGAAAAAGAAAAACTAACATAGAATATCAACGTTCATTTTCAGTGGGAAATGGTAAACAATATAAATAGTAACAACAAAAAAAACTATAATAGGGAAAAAGGATTTCCTTCCTACTCAGCTAGCCCCACCCCCCCCCCCCCCCCCCCCCAAACACACACACACACACACACACACACACACACACACACACACACACACACACACACACACACTCATTTATTTTTCTATGTCTGTAGATACGTCAAAAAAACTCCCTCTCTTTCATTTTTCACCTCCACCTCACATCCCATAATTTCAATTGTCCTGTAATACTAATAAGGCTAACATTGATGTTTTGTTACGTGGCACATACCATAGTAGTAAAAACAGTGAAAGAGAATATCTGTTAGGTAAAATGATTTGAATGGAGTAATAGTTTTCCATCCAAGGGCCATTGTTTAATTCATGTAGCAGAGGTAATGTTTTCAGGGCGGGGTTGTTTATCTAGTCTTTATGACAAAAACGGGCACACTATATCATCGAGTAAAGAAAAAAAAAACGTATCATCAAGGAACACTTAATCATTAAGTAACACTGAATACAGTAACATTTTTTTTTTCAAACTCAGAATGGTGCATTTCTAAACTATGCTTATATTTTTCGGTGCGATAGTTGTATTTGAGTTCTCTATAAAAAGCTGTCATGATTGGTCTAATCTTATTAATCCTACATTTGTAGATAAAGAATTTTGCCCATAAGATAATGATATACACAATTTCATCGATTTCGGTTTTTTCCGTCTGTTCCAAACAACATTAACTGAACGTTAAAGGATAATCTTTCACAAACATGACAGTTTCTTTTCATAGATATTTCTAATTCCATCCAAAAGTTTTGTGCGAAGTCACAGTTCCAAGATAGTGGTGGTAGATCGAATCTAATTCGTCATTACAAAAACTACATTTATCGTTCACGACTAGGCCCATTTTCTTTAATACCAAATTTGTAACCAATATTCTGTAGCAAATCTGGTGGACACCAACCTGTGATGCAGCCGAAAATAATAAAAAAAAAAAAAACCAATGTTTAAGATATATCTAAAAGACAAATCACCAGAGAATCTAATTGCTAAAAGAAAAGCAAATGATCATAGCAGTATGGTAATAGCGCAGGCGAAAAGGCAATACTAGTCCTCTTTCTGTACACATGATATTTCAAACCATACAGATCTCCAAAAAAGTTTGGAAAAAGTTTCATGAAATGAAAAAAGGTGTAAATTTGCCATCTTGTCCTATAGGACTGAAGAACAAAGAATTTCCGTCAAACTCGGAAAAGGCAGAAATATTCGCTGATATGTTTTCAGACTCTATGCGTCTAGAAGGTCTGGCCCCTAAAAAAATAAAACGAAAGGCCTCGGAGCAGGCGATACGTATAGATCTGTCTTCGAGAGGGATTGCGATAGTTTCCTCATGCAGCTAGCGAAGGGTTTTCATATTTATGATATACATTTTCCCATTTACTTCATCTTCAATTTTTTTTTTTTTTTTTTTCCCGGTCTATTTCAAATCTTTGCCAAGTCATTACTATAATGATGGAAGAACTGCACTTGTTTTTCCCCACTACTTAATTGTTCAGCATTATATTGTTTGGTAAATCAGTGGGTGATTGCATCTCTTACGAGATCCAAGGAAAGGTTGTTCTGCACAATTCTTAGCCGCTGACAATGCTTGGGTTATTGAACAGCAGAGCTGACCACTCAGACTGTTCCATATCTTTTGATCTCCCTTGCATCCTTAAATGGATCCTCAAGCATAGGCTCAAGATTGTCCTTACATTTTATACTGTTTGCGTAATGTTTTTTAGTTTTCAACAACTTTTTTCCTCTCCACACTTTCGTTTTGTTTAATTCTACTACCTTTCGCTGGCTGCTTTGGGGGTGCTGTTGGATTCTTTTTCGAACCCTTGGCGGTCGGAACACACAGAATTATGGACTGTGGTGTGTCTCTATCTGACGCCAAGAGCACAGACACAATCAGCCGTGTCTCCCTGATGAGTCCGATCCAGCGGACAAAAGGCCTCGGAGCAGGCGATAATAGATCTGTCTTCGAGAGGGATTGCGATAGTTTCCTCATGCAGCTAGTGAAGGTTTTTCATATTTATGATATACATTTTTCCCCATTTACTTCATCTTTTTTTTTTTTCCCGGTCTCAATTTCAATCTTTGCCAAGTCATTACTATAATGATGGAAGAATTGTTAACCTGCACTTGTTTTCCCCCACTACTTAATTGTTCAGCATTATATATTGTTTGGTCAATCAGTGGGTGATTGCATCTCTTACGAGATCCAAGGAAAGTTTGTTTCTGCACAATTCTTAGCCGCTGACAATGCTTGGGTTATTGAACAGCAGAGCTGACCACTCAGACTGTTCCATATCTTTTGATCTCCCTTGCATCCTTAAATGGATCCTCAAGCATAGGCTCAAAGATTGTCCCTTACATTTTATACTGTTTGCGTAATGTTTTAGTTTTCAACAACTTTTTTCCTCTCCACACTTTCGTTTTGTTTAATTCTACTCTTTGGGGGTGCTGTTGAATTCTTTTTTCGAACCCTTGGCGGTCGGAACACACAGAATTATGGATTGTGGTGTGTCTCTATCTGACGCCAAGAGCACAGATACAATCAGCCGTGTCTCCCTGATGAGTCCGATCCAGCGGACGAAAAGCCTCGGAGCAAGCGATACATATAGATCTGTCTTCGAGAGGGATTGCGATAGTTTTCCTCATGCAGCTAGCGAAGGGTTTTCATATTTATGATATACATTTTCCCATTTACTTCATCTTAATTTTTTTTTTTTTCCCGGTCTATTCAAATCTTTGCCAAGTCATTACTATAATGATGGAAAATTGCTCTAACCTCACATACGTGTAAACTTCTGGAGAGGATTATTTTAAGAAGATTGGTTCATTATTGTGAAGTAAATAAAATCATTCCCATTAACCAAGCAGGCTTCCGGAAAGGCAGGTGTGCAATCGATAATTTGGTGAAACTTACAACAAACATAAAACAACAGTTTGCGCGAAAAAAAACGTTATTGCAACTTTTTTTTTATATTAAGAAAGCCTATGACCAAGTCTGGCATGCCAAGCTTCTTTATAAACTTAAACAGACTGGTTTATCGGGTCTTCTATACCATTTTATTGAATGCTTTTTGAGTAAAAAAGGTATACAGGTTAGAGTAGGGAATCATATTCAAATTTCAGATCTCTTCACATGGGCTTGAATGTCGAAATCGATGAATATCGAAATCTTGCATGTGCAAAGTACGTTCTTAGGACCTCAACACCCGACAACTTTGCCTCGTTAGAAGTACAAATAAAATCAGAAATAAATTTTCCTAAACGAGCCAAACATATGTTCATTAAGCCAATTGGCTCATATGTATCAGACTTACTTAAAGAGTTGGAAATAATCCACAATGTATCGATGCACAGCAAGTAGGTTCTCCTTACCCTAACTGGGAGATGAATAAACCATATTTTGATATCAATTACACTGATGTGAAGAAGAATGAGAATCCAAATATTATGCAAAGTGAAGTCCGATTTTACCTAGAAAATAAATACCCAAATCATTTAAAGGTATACACAGATGGCTCACTCTTACATTTTAGTTTTAAAGGGAACCAATATCACCTTTTCTT
>JADBJO010020525.1:18406-31160 GCA_016801955.1 Conus betulinus
TTCCTCGGCCCGATTTCTGCATCCAAAGATACGTTACAGGGTACAGCGGACACTGACTGTTCTGATGGCGGACCGAGGGGGGTGGTCTGGGTGACGTAATTAAGGGCTGTTACAAACACCTCTGTGTGACGTTGCATGTGGCAAACAAGACGAGATTTGACGGATCCCCTGGCAACTCAAACAGCCACTTCGCATCACACAACCTTTATTATGGAATAGAAAAGCGATGAGGATGGGGGAAAAGGTGATGGATGGTGAAAGTGATGATGATGATGATGATGATGATGATGATGATGATGATGATGATGAGCTGACGACGACGACGACGACGACGATGCTGCTGCTGCTGCTGCTGCCGCTGCTGCTGCTGCTGCTGCTGCTGCTGACGATGATAATGATGATGATGACGACGACGACGATACTGCTGTTGCTGCTGCTTCTGGCTGCTGCTGCTGCTGCTGCTGCTGCTGTCTGCTGATGATGATGATGATGACGACGACGACGACGACGACGACGACAACGACGATGATGACGACTACGACACAGACGACGCGACGACGATGACGACGACAACGACGACGACGACGATGAGATGATGATGATGATGATGATGAGCTGATGATGGTGATGGTGGTGGTGGTGGTGGTGGTGGGTGGTGGTGGTAGTAATGATCACGATGACGGCAAACGACGACCGACGACGACGACGACGATGAGGATGATGATGATCATCATCATGGTCATGATCATGATCATGATCATTGTGGTGGTGGTGGTGGTGGTGGGGTGGTGGGTGGTGGTAGTAGTGATGGAGAAGAACAAGAAGAAGAAGGAAATGGTGATGGTGGTAATGGGATGATGGTGATGATGATGATGATGATGATGATGATGATGATGATGATGATGATGAGAAGGAGGAGGAGGAGGAGGAGGAGGAGGAGGGTGATGATGATGATGATGATGATGATGATGATGATGATGATGATGACGACGAATGATGATGATCATGATGATCATGATCATGATTATGATGAAGATGATGAGGGTATAGAACACGACACCATTCCAAATCCAGTACTAAAATATGCAATGGTTTTCCAGCGTGAATAGGACTGATATTATGTGAATACCAAACGGGTGGCTTGCACAACCCGATACCACACGCGGCGCTTTCCAGCTCAAGGTGGCTGTCGGTGTTCTGAAGGCTTACATTTCTGCAATGCTGTAAAAGCGCTCAGTACCATCAGCAACCATCTTGGGCCGCATGCCGTGACGGAAAGCAGCACGTGCGACCTGCAACCTAGCAACCCAAGCCGACATAGGCTGACCCTGCGTTCAATGTCCGAGAACAAGAGTAATGGTCAAGGTGGTTGCCCAAGCGTTTCCTGGACGTTCTGCTGGACTATGTCATTCAGTGTGTGTGTAAAGGGAGGTGACCTCAGTGTCTGTAAAGGGAGGTGACCCCGGTGTTTTTCCAGGGAAGTGACCCCAGTGACTGAAAAGAGAGGTGTGACCCCAGTGTCAGTGAAGGGAAGTGACCTCAGTGTATGTACAGGGAGGTAACCCCATTGTCTGTAAAGGGAGTTTAACCCCATTGTCTGTAAAAGGGAGGTGACCTCAGTGTCTGTAAAGGGAGGTGACCTCAGTGTCTGTATAGGAGGTGACCCCCATTGTCTGTAAAAGGAGATAACCCCAGTGTCTGTAAAGGGAAGTAGAACTCAGTGTCTGTAAAGGGAGAGTGACCTCAGTGTCTGTAAAGGGAGGTGACCTCAGTGTCTGTAAAGGGTAGGTGACCCCAGTGTCTGTAAAGGGAGGTGATTCCAGTGTCTGTAAAGGGAAGGTGATTCCAAACGTGTGTCTGTAAAGGGAGGTGACCCTCAGTGTCTGTAAAGGGAGAGTGACCCCATTGTCTGTAAAGGGAGATGACCCCCCAGTGTCTGTAAAGGGAAGTGTAACTCAGTGTCTGTAAAGGGAGATGACTCAGTGTCTGTAAAGGGAGGTGACCCCAGTGTCTGTAAAGGGAGGTGTGACCTTCAGTGTCTGTAAAGGGAGGTGACCCAGTGTCTGTAAAGGGAAGTGACGTCAGTGTCTATAAAGGGAGGTAACCCCAGTGTCTGTAAAGGGAGGTGACCTCAGTGTCTGTAAAGGGAGGTGACCCCAGTGTCTGTAAAGGGAGGTGACCTCAGTGTCTGTAAAGGGGAAGTTAACCCCATTGTCTGTAAAGGGAGTGAACCCAGTGTCTGTAAAGGGAGGGTGACCCCAGTGTCTGTAAAGGGAGGGTGATTCCCCAGTGTCTGTAAAGGGAGGTGACCCCAGTGTTTCCTGTAAAGGGAGGTGACCCCAATGTCTGTAAAGGGAGGTGAACCCAGTGTCTGTAAAGGGAGGCGACCTCAGTGTGTCTGTAAAGGGAGGTGACCCCAGTGTCTGTAAAGGGAAGTGATTCAGTGTCTGTAAAGGGAGGTGACCCCATAAAGGGGAAGTGATTCCAGTGTCTGTAAAGGGAGGCGACCTCAGTGTCTGTAAAGGGAGGGTGACCCCAGTGTCTGTAAAGGGAAGTGATTCCAGTGTCTGTAAAGGGAGGTGACCCCATGTGTCTGTAAAGGGAAGTGATTCCAGTGTCTGTAAAGGGAGGTGACCCCAGTGACTGAAAAGAGAGGTGACCCCAGTGTCTGTAAAGGAGGTGGACCCCAGTGTATGTAAAGAGGGAATGACCCCAGTGTCCGTGTGAAGGGAGGTGACCTCAGTGTATGTAAAGGGACGGTAAACCCCATTGTCTGTAAAGGGAGTTAAACCCCATTGTCTGTAAAGGGAGTAGAACTCAGTGTCTGTAAAGGGGAGATTACTCAGTGTGTCTGTAAAGGGAGGTGACACCAGGTCTGTAAAGGAGTAGGAACTCCAGTGTCTGTAAAGGAGGTGACCCCATTGTCTGTAAAGGGAGATAACCCCAGTCTGTAAAGGAGAGGTAGAACTCAGTGTCTGTAAAGGGAGGTTGACCTCAGTGTCTGTATAGGGAGGTGATTCCAAATGTCTGTAAAGGGAGGTGATTCCAGTGTCTGTTAAAGGGAGGTGACCCCAGTGTCTGTAAAAGGGAGATGACCCCAGTGTCTGACCCCAGTGTCTGTTAAAGGGAGTGACCCCAGTGTCTGTAAAGGTGGGTGACCCCAGTGTCTGTAAAGGGGAGTGACCTCAGTGTATGTAAAGGGAGGTACCCCATTGTATGTAAAGGGATTTAACCCCATTGTCTGTAAAGGGAGGTGACCTCAGTGTCTGTAAAGGTAGGGGACCCCAGTGTCTGTAAAGGGAGATGACGTGTGTGTACAGGTGTCTATAAAAGGGGAGGTACCCCAGTGTCTGTAAAAGGGAAGTGACGTGCGTGGGTCCTATAAAGGGAGGTAACCCCAGTGTCTGTACAAGGGAGGCGACCTCAGTGTCTGTAAAGGGAGGTGACCCCAGTGTCTGTAAAGGGAGGTGACCCAGTGTCGTAAAGGGAGTTAAACCCCATTGTCTGTAAAGGGAGTTACCCCATTGTCTGTAAAGGGAGGTGACCTCAGTGTCCTGTAAAGGGAGGTGACCTCAGTGTCCTGTAAAAGGGAGGTGACCCCATTGTCTGTAAGGGAGGCGACTCAGTGTCTTTAAAGGGAGAGTGACCTCAGGTCAGTAAAGGGAAGTGACGTCAGTGTCTATAAAGGGAGTAACAGTGGGTAAAGTGTTTGTAAAAGGGAGGCGACCTCAGTGTCTGTAAAACCAGGGGGTGACCCAGTGTCTGTAAAGGGGTGATGATCCCAGTGTCTGTAAAGGGAGGCGACCTCAGTGTCAGTAAAGGGAGGGGTGACCCAGTGTCTGTACGTGTGCCCTCGTGTCTGAACTGTGATTCCAGTGTCTGTTAAATCAGAGGCGACCTCAGTGACTGAAAAGAGAGGGTGACCCCATTGTCTGTAAAGGGGGTTGACCCCATGTCTGTAAAGGGAGGTGATGCCATTGTCTGTAAAGGGAGGAACAAGTGAGACACACCAAATCATCGCTACATGTCTAAAGACCTGACTTCTCTCTCTCTCTCTCTCTCTCTCCTCTCCGCTTCTCTCTCTCTCTCTTCTCTCTCAGTCCTCTCTCTCTCTCTCTCTCTCCTTCTAGCAACAGAGTTGGTTACGTTGAATTTTCATTGTCAGTGTGCGCGATCATGTGTGTTTAAATAATGTTTTCCATCGACAAGGTTACATTGTAATGGACAGGTCATGGCCTAGAAAATCGAGATGCTACGCATTAATATAACTCTCTCTCTCCCTTCATCTCTCCTCTCTCTCTCTCTCTCTCTCTCTCTCTCCTCTCTCTCTCCTGCTCTCTCTCTCTCTGTGTGTGTGTGTGTGTGTGTTGTGTGTGTGTGTGTGTGTGTGTGTGTGTGTGTGTGTGTGTGTGTGTGTGTGTGTGTCTGTCTGTCTGTCTGTCTGTTCTGTCTGTGTCTGTGTGTTTCTGTGTCTGTACTTAAGGATAGTAATGCGCGCGCGCGCGCGCGTGTGTGTGTGTGTGTGATGTGCCGCGCGCGCGCGCGCGCGCGCGTGTGTGTGTGTGTGTGTGTGTGTGTATGTGTTTGTGTGCACGCGCGATGTGTGTTTGGGGGTGGGGGTGGGGGTGGTATACGCGCCTGCGCGTGTATGTGTGTCTTCGATCGTAAACTGCACGAACAGAAGTGGTGGTTCCATAGATGTTGCCTTAATTTGTGGGACTTCTGTACACAATTTCTTGCATGGTGTAAACAAGCTCTTTGACAGAAATGTTAAGAAGAAAAATACGTAAAAACATAGGACAATACCACGTTTGAGTTCGTAGTCATAATCCTGCTGGTTTCGTTCAGAACAACGTTGCCGGACAGACTCTGAGCAAATCTGGTGGGAGGAGTATGTCCCTGAATCAATGAATTAATGCGTTCACAGCTACAGTAACAAAGATTGGACTGAAGCGAAGAAACCAGCCAAGCTTCCGTTACACTGGATAAAAGAAGGGTTGTGTGCTGACTTGGGGGGGGGGGGGGGGGGGGGGGGGTGGGTTTCTGTTGATGCTTCATTTGAACTACGAATTTGAATGTATCTGCATCTCTATAACCTTTAACCTGTGAACTTGCGTCTGTACCCCACAGAAGTCCACAAACAACATTGAAATATGCACGTTCCCGTTTCCCGTCTGAAATACTTTGTTGCCAACATGTTTTTGAAGTTATGTCCCATGTGCTCTCAGGTTTGAAAGTTATTCCCCATGTGCTATCATTTCACCACTTCCTCTAGTCGAGCGAAATATATTACTTAGATTACAAGAAAAAATATCAGGATCCGCTGAGTGGCGCTGCTTTTAGACGCGTGACTACAGCTTGCTCGACGAAGATAAAAAGACTGGACAGAACTGTTTCAAGTCATCCACTTGTTAAGTTGTTGAGGCAAACGAAGGACAGTGAAAACAAGGAAAACAAAGGTGATAAGTGATCACATAAAATGACTGTGACAGAGTTTCTCTTCAGCCATATTTTTATTCAGACCGAAGAGACAAATGACTGCTCGGCCTTTGTCTTCATTGTTTCGAATGTTGCTTTCTGTCATGTCTGAAAAAGACCCTATAGGCCGAAAGTTACCCCTGCCTAGGCATTACATCGCTTTGTCCCTTCTCTGGCCCCTTTCCCTTCAGCTCTCCATCACAGTGCTGTCTGTCAATGCACAGCCTGCGACAAACGCCGGAAGAGACCTGAATCATTTCTCACCCTGAAACACTTCTTGGTGTGGTGCAGGGCTGTACCGTGTTCGCCTTTCAGCCCTCTCATGGCATGTACCAGCACGTCAGACATGGAACCACACAGCAGCACTTGGCATCGTAGAATGGTGACAGTGAAGCAGACCATCACCAATTCATCCGAATGCCGAGGGGAGCAGGAAGCGTGAGGTCACATCCGTCAGGCAGCAGCCCAACCATGTGTCAACGTGACCTGCATTGAGGGGGGATCTATCACACTTTGGGGCTTTAAATTCATCTAATACCAGAAATGGCAAAACTTCTTGTGATGTGTGAAGACAGCACGTGAAAATATCAACATGTGTCGTAGGTTTGTAACAGATCTCCTTACATAATACTGGGACACATTGTTATGTCATATACTTCCAGAGAAACAAATAGAAACACAGGGCAAGGAAACAATTTCATGTCACATGCAGTCAGAGAAAGGTGTGGACATACAGGACAAAGAAAAAAAAATTATGTTACACACATCTAGACAAAGAGACAGAGGAACAGTACAAGGAAACATTTTCCTGTCACATACGCTTGGACAAAGCTACAGACCAACACACTGGACAAGGAAACTTTTTCATTTGATGCAAGCTCATAACTGTTGGCAAAAAGGGGTAAGGAAACATTGTGTTGTGACATACACCTACACAAACCTATTCACACATGACAGGGAAACATGATTATATGACGCAGGCCCCCACATTATAATGTCCCAAAAGGAAAAGAACTATTCCCATGCGACTCGGGCTTATACAATTCTAATTTCACGCTTGACCAGGAAGTATCGTTGACCTAGCCCTGTAACATTTTTAGCACCACAAAAGACGGGAAAAATTGGGGGCAATGCTTGGGCCTATTCGCATTTACAAAGAGAAACAGGACAAGGACACGTTGTCACATGACAATCACCTGTTTGAAATCCAATCAGACACAGGACAAAGAATATTGTCATGTGACATAGGCGGATGCAACTCGTCACAAAAGACAAACAAAAGTCATTTGGGATTACCTTACACTTATTTAATGTCTCAAAATACAAGGAAACACCGTAATGCAGGTATGTAACAATATTTACTTACACGCAAAACAAGGAATTAATCATTTGCGGTCGGTAAACTCTTTTCAAATCTACTCACACCACAGAACAAGGAAGCATTGTCTTATACTAAATCTCTTTCTAATTCTATTTATACACTAGACAGGATAGCACCATTATCTTATAGCATGGCTTTTTTTTTTTTTTCTAAATCTGTTTTCAAATTGGAAATTGACTTGCGGACATTGCTTGATTCAAGACATCTAAAGTATGATATCGGACATACCCATTTCAAGGCTACCTATACCTTAATAGGGTAGGCTTTACCTTACAGCAAAGGTTGCGGAGATATCAATACGTGTTTAACACCCACAGAGACACATGTACAAATAGACAGGAAAGTATGATATCGACTGACATACCCATTTCAAGGCTACCTATATACACTAATAGTGGCAAGCCTTTACCTTACAGCACAGGTTTTTAAAAAACCTGTTGGACACACTAGAAACAATCTATCTCCCTGTGGCATGGACTCTCTTTTAACTCTACTTATCGGCATGACAGGATAACACAATCTGCTACCGCACAACTTGTTTGAAGAATCTTGTTCTTGACACAATTAGCCTATTATCTTGGGCAGGGCTAGTTTTCAAAATTTGTACCCTATACTTACTATAAGCTAACATTGCTTTCTTATCAATGTTATTTTTTGTTTAAATTCACACACGACACCCACACACACAACACCCACGCGCGCGCCGCGCGCCCACACGCGCCGCAGCGCGCACGCACGCACGCCCGCAAAAGGCACCGACACGCAACAACACGCACGCACGCACGCACGCCCGCACGCCACGACCCCGTACGCACACGCCGCACGCAGCGCACCACATACACACACACACACACAAACCACAACAGAAAGACACACACCACACACCCACACGGCCCACACCAACGTACACCCCACACGCACCGTAACCACGCACGCCCCACGGAAGCAAGACACAGAGCAGACACCCCAACACACACCACAGGGACAGGGTAAGAACAGACAAATCACAGCGGACCAAACCACACCCACAAGCACCCACACACCAACACCGACCACCCACACACACACACACCAAATGGGCCCACCACCACACATGACACACTACACAGCACGGCAGGGAAACGCTTATCTTAGAAGCAAAGAGCATTGCTCTTTTCAACAATCTATTAGTGCCCAAGACAAGGGACTTAGGTCCTGATAAGTCTGGCTAGCACACTCTTAATTTTCAACACTTTTACGTGCACACAACACAAGGAGATGTTATCATGTGGCGTGCCTCCGTCACTAACACTCCCTTCCTTATATACAACAAGACAAACACATTATCTTGTGGCCGGGCTCCCCACACCCAACACCCACCTCTTATGCAGATCAGTGCAATGCAGAAAGCGGTCAACAGGCATCTCTGTCGGCATAGCCTCCCTCTTCAAACCTATCTGAAAAAAACAGACAAAGCCGGTAACGATAAGATTGCCTAGCACAAAATCTTTTTTTTTTTCTTTCCCACCACTCCACACGCACACGACAACAGCACCACCACAGGAATCACACACCGTTACCTGCTGGTGTTGCTCTTTTTAATACCCACCTACACCACAAGGACACGGGGGAAAAAATTTCGTCTTTATCGAATTTGTACGTTGCTCTTTTTTTAAATCACCTATACACAAGACAATGATCGTAACCGTACCCTATATGACGCAAATATGCTCTTTTTAAATCCACCTACAACACCACAGACACTAAGAAAAACGCTCCAGGTTTACCCTCCTCCTCATAATGACTCCGCCTCTTTCGCTTAATATTACAATGACCCATCAGTGACCAAGATCAATCAACATGGGATCTGAATAAGACCAGCTTTTTTTGTCTCTTTTAATTAATCCATCCACCTAACCCTGAAGCAAGACCACACGAAAGGCCAGTTATCTCGTGGTCATTCGCTGATGCTTTCAATCATCTGGTCCCACCGGCACCAGGTCGGGGGAGGCGTTCGTAAGGGCACGGTAATCTCGTGGCGCACAACCTCGTTTTCACACCGCATTTATGCTACAGGATCAGGACACGCGTACCTTTCCTAGGGCAACGCCCTGTTTGCTTTCATAATCTTTCCATACAAGTGACTCACCTACCATCTATTTGGATTTCCGGTGCCTTATGGCTCGGTTTAACAATGATCCCTTTACACATTAATCAAATCACGCCGGGACCATTATGTTGTGGTCCCTGAATCTTTTCAAAACTACTTCACACACAAGACAAGCCAAGCAACCCCATATTTTGTGGCTTGGCTCTTTCAAAATCTGTTTAACACAAGCATATAGGTGACACCATCAATCTTATGGTATGCGCTTTTCTGAAATCTTCGACTTTACACACAAGACAAGGAACCATAATCTTGGTGGTATCATTCTTTTCAATCTACCCTTACACCCCCCCCACACGTACAGGGAACCATTATCTCGTAGGTTCCGCATGTTAGCCCCTGAAATTTACCCTTTCACCCTTGAAATACATACAAGCCATCTTCCTTTGCAGATGAGATCGGCTAATCTGTGGTCGAGCTATGTGAAAGTAACCTTTTTCAGCCATGCTATCGTTCCTGATGATGGGCTTCGATCCGCTTGGACGACTGATCTTCTCCTTCAGCGTTTCGAGAGCGTGTTAAAGGTGAACCTATTGCAAAATTGCAGAGAGAAAGGGCATTAAAAGGAAGTTGGGACCAGTGGCAGTAATCGTCGATAATGTCACAAACTTAGTGGGTAGCAATTTCGGGTTCAGGTCATGTGAAATTCCAGAAATCAATGTGAAATCATCACAGGCGCACCAAAAGACAAATGAATGGTTTTAAGAAAAAAAAACACGGTGGGGTGGGGGTGGGGCCAAACCTGAAAGGTCTGAAAAATAAAAAATACAGTAAGATAATCAGCAAATTTGTAACAACGTTACATGAAATTCTTTCGACCATACAATATTGTATCATTGAATGTGTGTTAACCTGACCAAAAAGGAAGATTCACAATGTCACAACCAAGCTGTCTTCTCAGGGTTACTGTGAGTTACCTGCTAGGTCACGGTCACGGCCCCCCCCCCCCCCCCCGGTGTTAAACAGGGGGGACTCTAAACCCTGGTCGGGTTGGTCTCCCAGCCCGTCAAGAGGAAAGTGACAGTGAATCTTCGCTCAAAAGTGGACCGAAAAAAGTCAAAAACATGACGTTATTGTAAGCGACTCAGGAAACAAACGTCTATCGCGCTCACTAGCGCGCGCACACACCTGCACACACACGCACGCGCGCGCGCTACACACACACACACACACACACACACACACCACACAACACCACAAGCACGCCCGCACACAACGCACACAACACACACACACACACACTACACACACACACACACATCACACACACCCACACCACCAGTTAGCGAATGATTGCTCCAGGAGTTTTTAGTGTTCAGAACCTGACAGCTCTACGCAAACCAGAAGTTGCAAACCATTGACAAGATATATTTTCCCGATGGCACTGTCAGGCAAAACAATAGAATCCTTCTGAACGCCCACAGACCTCATTTGCTTTTCGTGAAGCCATCCAGATGCCTGAAATGCATTCAATATACAGCAGACAGAGAAAGGAGGGTAATCAATGATAATTCATTCGTGTCATGAAACAGCTTTTTTTTAACATGACATGTTTTAATTACTACTTCCAGACCTAGAAAAGACGTCATCTATAGTCTTTTCTTTGTGTCAAGAAACAACTTTTCTCCATGCAATATTTAGTTTACTTGCAAAACCTAGGAAAGAGGTCATCTATAGCCTTTCCTTTCGTGGTCAATAGAAAATATTTCTCCATGAAAAATTTAGTCTACTCGCAGACCTAGAAAAACATAATCTATAGCCTTTCCCTCGTGTCAGGAAGCAGCTTTTCTCCGTGCAATATCTAGTCTACTTGCAAACCTAGAAAAGGACTCATCTACAGCCTTTCCTTCGTGTCAGAAACAACCTTTCTTCGTGCAATATTGAGTCTGCTTACTCCCATGCACACAGCAGACAAGAACAGACTATCCCCAATAGCGGCTCGCTCGATCTACATCAACACATCACGGCAGCACTGGACGTGAGCCCCAGTGGACACCTCGCTGTGCAACACAGGTTCTGACACAACACGCTGCACAGGGAATGGGCGTGTAGTGTGAATTAGAAACTAACATGGATTTAACCAGAAACTAATTTACAGAATACACACACGCGCACGCGCGCGCGCGCGACACACACACACACACACACACCACACACACACACCACACCACACATGCACACCGCACACGCAACGCACACACGCAAGCACGCACACGCACGCACGCACACACACACCCACACACACACACACACACACACACACACACACACACAACTGCCCGTAAACACGCACACACACACACACACAACACACACACAACACACACGCACACGCCACACACACACACAACACACACACACACACTTGTGAGGTCAGTTTTAGCAAAAGCGACTTTCACTCTGTTTGGTTTTAGTTTCAGTTTTCACAAAACAGATCATACTCGAACCTCCGCCGGGCGTTTCGGTACAGGGGGATTTTTCCCTCGGAGTTAAACATTGGTTCTGACTCCATTTCCCATACAGTCCTTCGAATGAGACTATAAACCGAGGTTCCGTGTGTGAATGCACGCATAACATCTTGCACACACGTAAAAATCCCATCACCAACATTCGGAAGAGTAGGCCAGTTTGGCCGTTGGTATGGATGACACGTTTACACATAGCATGCACCCTGAGTGAGAAATGGAAAGAATGAAGGAAGTAAGGAAAATGAGTGATCGATATTGAACGATACTGATGGATGACACGGACTGTGCCGTGTTCACATGCGCTTGTTTATGAATTGTGAGTTTAAATATGTGTGTTCCAAGTGCCCAGTGCTGTCCTTCGTAACACATGCTAGTACCCCACAGGAACCAATTCTAGATAAACAGTTGGAACTATCACACATTTTTCTGTCTGCCTGTGTAATGATAACTGTTATATAGGTTACTTTTCGTTCAACCCACGATTATGCCATTATCGTTCTGTTGCTTATTTCTCCCCCTATTAGCAGTTCACTCATCATCATTTTATCTATTCTTACACATAAGACGATGATACAAATATTAGTTTCTTCTCTGCGATGGGTAAAATCACCTTTTGGTATAGGCCCTCCGCTTAGACCCCCTTTAGAATAATAGATTCGGCTCAAACCTGTCCTGGCTAATACCCCTTTATCACAAACAAGTAAAATTTTCGCACACCCTTAACAGAAACCAAAATTTTTTGGTAAGTTATATCCTATCAACACCTGAGTGTTTTTTCCAAAACTTTCGTCCACTATTCCATTGGCACCACTGGCCTTTTTGTGTTTAATTTGAGCAGTGATAATATTACTGATCTCAGAAATAGGGGACGATTAATTACAAAGAGCTAGAGTCATACCATCAGCCAAGTGCCTAGTGGCCCAACTAAATCATCATTGGTCTTCGTTTCCAAAAGCGTATTGGAAATGCAAACCACTTTTCCACAGTATCTGATTTTTGACATATTTCTGTTTTCTTTGGACTTATTTTATGGATGGTTTTCCGGACACACCTGTGTCCCCTATCCAAACTTTCAATCATCAGTTTGTGTAACAAGTTCTTTTTGAACTTATATTTTGAGTTTTTTTTTTGTTTTTTTTTTTTACTCTCTTCTTTGCTGGACCAAAGTACTCCTATCTGGTATTGAAGTTCGGACGTATTTCTTAAACAGCGTAGCAACGCTTCCGCCATGCTAAAATCAAGTAAAAACAGTTGGTGCTTCTTATTATTCCAATCTCACAC
>JADBJO010020526.1:0-12500 GCA_016801955.1 Conus betulinus
ACTCTTACTTGTATGAAACGATGTGAAAGGAAATTTGTCAATGTAGTTATACATATTACCATTAATATTGTTTTTCCTTAAGCTTTTGCAATAATTTGTAGTGCCATACTTGATCATAAGCTTTTCTTTAACGTCCAAAAAAAGTTTGGGGCTCAAGGATATCTTCTTCCCCTCGCGAACTGCTGTTTGATGTGTGTTGTTCGTTTTCACTAGACTATGGTCTGTGTAGTTGATCGGCCTTTCCGAAAGCCTGCTTGATTTAGGGGTATAATGCACTGTTTTTTCGCAAAAATGGACTAATCTGTTTAATATTATTTCTCTCCATAATTTGCAAACGTGTGAGTTAACGAGATGGGTCGATAGCTGTTTTCTATCTGCTTTAGGCTTTCCCCTGCTTATGTAATAGGAAAAACAATTGAGCGCTTCCAAACAGAAGGCATTTTCCCCTTTACCCCTGTGTGTGTGTGTGTGTGTGTGTGTGTGTGTGTGTGTGTTGTGTGTGCGTTGCATTGTGTTTGTGTGTGTGTGTGTGTGTGTGTCTGTGTGTGTGCGTGTGTGTGTCGTGTGTGTGTGTGTGTGTGGGTGTGTGTGTGTTGTGTAAAAGAAAAGGACATGGAAGAATAAAAGAACAAGTGAGGGAAAAAGCGAAGAACAAGGACAAGTTATTATGTCAGTCTTCTAACGTAACGTACCGTGACAACTTGATATTCACACACGTTTACACAAGATAAATGAATATTTGTGGACGTAAGAAGCAAATACAGCTCAACAGAAACAAGTGAAAGTTACAACCCCCTGTTCCCTCTCCCGCCCGCGCCCTAAAGACCACAAATGACAACAACGGACAATCGAAATATTACATTCAGGCAACCACACAGTAAATGCGTACGTAAATAAAAGAGATACGCAGGAGATGGATAAAAAACACAAACAGGAGATAAAAACACAGATAAGCATCATGTTCAATGCCATCCTACAAATTATCGCCATCTTCTATGGTCACGCTGTTCCCAACCATCCCAGAAAGTGTAAAGGGCGATAATATACACCAGACTTGCTTAAGATTACTCATCAGTTATTCATTTCATCTGGGGGGGGGGGGGGGGGGGGGGGGGGGAGAGAGAGACACGCACGCTTGATGCAGGGGAGATAATATATTTGTCAAACTACAACTGCTAGCGTGACATCCTCCCTTCTTCTCAGTAGTCATCACCAGAGTGATGATACTGACCCGAGTCAATGACACACGCCCGATTCAAAACAAGAATTGAATGTAAAAAAAGAAGAAGAAGAAGAAGAAGAAGGAGAGAGAGAGAGAGAGAGAGAGAGAGAGAGAGAGAGAGAGAGGGGGGTGTGTGTCTTATTTGTCTTTAATGTGGATTATCTTAGTTGATTTCAGTATGCACTGTGGCAAAGGGAACGCCAGGAGGGGGGGGGGGGGGGGGGGGGGGAATTAAAAGATAAGCAGTATAACAATCTATAAACGATGGTTCTGTCCGCAGGACGCCAGATGTTTCCAATTTACGGAAACACCATGTTAGCTGTGTCTTTTAAACACCAATATCAACTAAACAGCTCGTGGTCTATCGGGTATATAATTCTAGAGGATGATCATCTTCCAACTGAACTGAAAAAGAAAAAAAAATGAGACAAGAAGAGCTTCCGTTTTGCGGAATGAAAATGAAAACAAGGTACTAATTTATTCTCTGTGTTACTTTGCGGTGTCGTCTGACGATCTTTCAAAATGAACCAGTGTATTTATTTCCGATTTTTCTCAGCATGAAGATACATGTATTTCTTTCAGAATGAACCAGTGTATTTGTTCTCGAATTTCTTCAGCATGAAGGTACATGTGTTTCTTTTCAAAATCAGCCAGTGTCTTTATTTCCAAATTTTCTCAGCACGAAGATGCGCGTATTTCTTTCAAAATGAACCAGTGCATTATTTCCAAATTTTCTCAGCATGAAGATGCATGCATTTCTTTCAAAATGAACCAGTGTATTTGTTTCTTTTTTTCTCGGCATGAAGATACATGTATTCCTATGAAAATGAACCAGTGTGTTTTATTTCCGATTTTTTCAGCATGAAGATACGTATACTTCTTTCAAAATGAACCAGTGTATTTATTTCTGATTTTTTTCTCAGCATGAAGATACATGTACTTCTTTCAAAATGAACCCAGCGTATTTATTTCCGAATTTTTCTCAGTATGAAGATACATGTATTTCCCGATCTAACCTTGCCCGCTACATTTACAGACAAATGGCGTTCTTTTCTTTTTTTTTTTTTCTTTTTTTTTTTAATGTGTATCAACTACACATCATGAATGTGGTGGACATTGGAGGTGCTTAGACAGATGTACACCAGCTGTTGCACTCAACAAATAAATATTGAATGTCTGCCTTTAAATAAATAAAGCATTTGTAGAAGCTGAAGAGATGAAACAGCGGTATAATAGAGTTTTTGCAAAGAGAAATTTTTGGATTGAGTTTTTCTAACAAAGAAACTCTTTAAAATAAAAGATCGATCTAAAGTAGGAACATAGTCTAAGCCTGGGGAAATGGGTACAAAGTACAGATCTATTTCATACAGACACGAAACATCTGACATGTCATTCTGAATGAGAAACACAAACTTTGAACGTTTGCTGTATTCAGATCCGGAAGAAAGATGAACATACAGATATGACCATAACCCTCTGACTGACGATACTCTCACTATCTGATGCTCTAATTCAGTCCAAATAATTCACAAAATCTTTTTCAACTAAAAGAAAAAATCTTCTGTAGCTTTAGATGGCATGTCTTATCAACGATCGACCCATGTCAGTAGTTTCAAAAATGGAAGTACTAAGTGCGTTTTTCCCGTTCACCTAGAAAAAAGGGGATAAAATGAAGATCCCACAAAACATATGAAAGTAGTCATTGTAAGTTCGACTACAAAGAACCGTAATTCTGGGTCATCAGCTAAGAATCACATGCCGGTTATACAACTTATTATGAAAGAAATGTCCTAGAAAAAGTCCGAAGCGATTTCGTTTGCATTGTAAATAAAAAAAAAAAATGTAACATCATACTGAAAAAAGTAAGCAATGTTAAGAAAATGATATAGCACTGTTTATCATTCGATGAAAATTTAAAAATAAAAACCTCGGAAGAAAAAGCGTATTACCTCCCTTTTCATACGATAAATGCAAAGGACAGTGTCTAGCATGCTAATTGCGGACATTCTTTAATATGCCTGTTACATTTGTTTCCAAACAATAAAAGAGCATATGTAAATGTGAAGAAAAGTACAAGCCCAATGTCAGGAAGATCCCGTTGATATAGTCCACAGAAGAAATCAAAAGAAATACAGAACTTACAATGGAGCAAACAAAACAAGGAAAGCAACAACAAAAATGTGCATAACTGTCAACCGAAAGCAACGGTTAATCCATAGATAGATGACCCAAAAATTTTACAATGGGTGTGGGGTATAAATGACATAAACGAAAAAGAAGAGTTTGCTGTATACCTACAGAACAATCAGAAATACATATGTACAAATGTTCCAGTCTGTTGATAACTTGGACCTTCATGATTAATAAGTGCTTCTGTGCCCCGTCTTATCTCCCGCATGCAACTGTCTTTTATCGCCAAATGTATTCAGTGTACACTTCTCTATTTTGCGTCTGTAGATGTACAGCTTGACAAATTTTCTCTATGAAGTCAAGCGTAATACCTATCTCCAATATATCCACACAATCACAAAAAGTACAAAATCACTAAAAATCTGACATTGATAGCTATGTTTACTACAATGAATGTTCTTTCAAATCTCTTGTCTCATTGCACAACGTTAAGATTGTTGTAGCAGATATACACCCACGAAATTTGTAACAATATTTGTGGTAAGAGTCAGTACGAGTATTGCCTGTAGCCATTTTGACCTAGCAGTTTTGAATTTGTGAATTTTGAAAAATGTAGTTTTCCAAGGAATAGCGATACTTAAGAAGTTTTGACACCATTTCAAACAAAAGTGGGGTTTACTACCACTTTGTGTCAACACTGCAGAGAACAACTTTAATCCCTCATGTATACCATAAATGAGTTCAAGTGCATACAATATGTCCACAAAACTGTTGTTATTAACATTTAGCTCTATTCCATCTCTTTCAATGTACTCTTTGATATTGTATAAAAAATCAAAATTTGACATTATTGAATTAAAAACGGCATGAATGTATTACACGTCATAAATTCTCCACTTCCTCTGAGGAAATTGTTAATGCTCAAGTTGGCGTTTTCTATCTATTTACAATACATGTTGTTATATCACTCATTTCTTAGTTTTCATTCTAGAAAATTGGTCTGAAAAGCAACAACGATATTTTAGTTCAAAGTCAGTATGCTTCAAGCGTGCACATTCAATAGGCCTTATGTCTTTTTTTTTTTTTTAAACAAGAGCTATTCCATCAGGGTTCAATGTCACAGCAGCACGGTTCTTCCTCTCGTGCTGTTTGTTCCCAAGGATGGCTCTGTGGATGTTATTGAAGGAGGAGACAGTCTTGTTAATGGTGTGACGCCTGGTGCTGCCATCCACAGCCAGGGAGGACCACCGGCGATGGTCAAAATAACAGCACCAAGTCGTGTGTGTGTGTGTGTGTGTGTGTGTGTGTGTGTGTGTGTGTGTGTGTGTTTTTAAACACTCTTTGCATCGCTTCTTCAGTGCTGCTCTGTTGCCATGACCGGCGGAGAGTTCGCTACACACGATGCTCTTGGGAAGG
Source organism: Conus betulinus (assembly GCA_016801955.1). NCBI lineage: Eukaryota > Metazoa > Mollusca > Gastropoda > Neogastropoda > Conidae > Conus > Conus betulinus. Next base: position 4,769 of record JADBJO010020526.1, read on the forward strand.
CGATGATCCTCCTTCATGGAGACATGCCCTGCCCAGTGTAACAGTAGCATGGCCTCGATACTGGTGAGTTCCGCCTGTTGGAGGACTTCAACGTTGGTGACGCAGTCACTCCAGTGACGATTGAGAATGGAGCGAAGGCAGCGCTGATGGAAGCGTTCAAGGAGTCTCAGGTGGTGATGGTAGGTGACCCATGACTCAGACCCATACAGGAGGTCGTATGTGCCATGGATTTATACACTCTGATCTTGGTGTCCATGATAGGCTCAGGTTTAAAGCAATGTACAGGCATTGTTAGATGTGTTTCTCAATTTACGCCTTGAGCTCCTAACTTGGAGAAACGTGGTGTCACGTGTATAGCATATCGTTCGCATCAAAAAGTTGTCATCATTCACATCAATCTGCACACGTGTAGGAAGTGTTTTCTTCTTCATTCAAATAATAGTTAGCAGGAGCAACAAGTATAAACCTTGGACCATCCATGATCTCTAGCGCTGTTTATCAAGGACCACCATGTATTGCATTGTGCCAGTGATATTACAATTTTGATCCATGCGTTTAACGAAAAGAAAAAGAACAACAAAAGATCTCTCAATTTTATACAAAACATCTGTGTGGATCAAAATTGTAATATCACTGGCACAATGCAATACATGGTGGTCCTTGATAAACAGCGCTAAAGATCATGATGGTCCAAGGCTTATACTTGTTGCTCCTGCTAACCAATATTTGAATGAAGGAGAAACACTTTCTAGATTTCCGCCTGCAGTCGTTTCACTTTGCAACTAAGACTACAACAACAACACAAAAAAAAACTAGGGAAAAAAAACAAAAATCATGTATTTAAGGGTTTTAGCATACTGTCTAAAGAAAAAACGGTTCGAACGCCAATATTCTGATTGATAAGCCCCCAATGAAATATCTGAGGGCTCATTCAAAGTTGAATTGAAGAACACTTATTGAATATTAAACCGTAAAATTCAGAAAAAAAAAAATGCTCATAGATTTTAGTTCAATCAACAACAAAAATGATTCAAGAAGTATTTACAGGGCATCGATTGTGCTGTTGGTCATGAATTGTGAATTGTGAAATTAGAAACTTGGCTCCAGGTGTTCCTGAAGATAGTGACACCATCAAGACATGAACAACATTGCGTCACTTCTACAGCGCCTGAAATTTAAATTCAAACAGTGTTGTCAGGAAGTCGCCTCCTATCAGCAAGGGCATGACATGTCAACAATTTTTCTTCTAGAATTTCCAAAAACGACCTGTTATTTCAAAAAAAGAAAGAAAAGAAAGAAAAGAAAAGACATTGCTTTTAACTAATCTCTACACTTTTCCAAAAAAAAAAAAGCCAAAAACAAATGACAGCGGGGGAAAAAAGGATTGAGGGCCCCATAATCAAATGGAAAAAAAGGAACAAAAGAAAAACGTGGGGAAGATTGGAGGTTGGACACACACACACACACACACACACACACACACACACACACACACACACACACACACACACACACACACACACACACAAAACTGAATTCTTCGGGGAAAAAAAAACATTAAGTGTGTTTTTAAGAGCATTCAAAAAATGGTATACCTCAGCATCTTTCGTCGAATATCCACATCTTATGGCAAGGTACTTTTCACAATATGATGCAGGGTGTACCTTTCAGAATGTTTCAGCTATTCTACATGCATTTCATGATTCAATATTGGGTTCATATTTGTGACTTTGCTCCCACTGCTTGTTTCTCGTTTCACATTGCGCTTGCCTTTAATTCCACTGAACAATGACTGTTTGGCATCCAGTAAATGGTTAATCTTAGACAAAAACAAACTGTGTTGTCAGGAAGTTGCCAAACGCACAGCTCAGTAAGGCATGAAATGTCCATGATGTTTCATACAGAATTTCCCAAACGACCTTTTAAAAAAAAATACTCGCTTCAACTTGTCTACACCTGTACAGAGAATCTTGTGTACAAAAATAAATGCTGAGTCCGAAAAGCATTCCAGTTATACCTAGTGTACCAAAGTTCTCCTAATGGGAACATTGGGAAGCAAATTTTCAAAACCAGTATACAGCGATGCGAATGAACGACGGAACAGAAATAATGTTGTTGAGTGAGATATGTGTTTCAAAATGTTTTCATCAAGGACATTTTATCATATATGTGATCTTTAAAATTCAGAAAGTGTGCCGGGATTTAGACTAAAAAAAACTTTTCATACTGGAAATGGACTTTGGATGTTTACATACGGATTATACACAATGGCTTTGGAGTCACGTGCCAGTCGTCAATGTTTTAATCTGCGCTGATTCTGAATCAGCTTTACGTGTTTTATCACGGTAAAAAGAAGTCGGAAACTTTCATTATTCCATATAAAACACTAAATCCAAGGTAAATGACTTTCAGACAAGCTATGGGCATTGACATTCTGTTGAGCTGATTTAAATCCCAGACCGTGCTGCAGCGAGGTTACTGGTAAACTGGCACCATACCAGACAGTGCTAGTGTGAAGATTACCAACCATCTTCTGACTAAAACCTGGACTTGTCAGCTCATAACAAGTGTATTCTTCGTTGGGGAGACACGCTTCCCTATTTCTTCGGACATTGCGCAAAATTCTGTCCCGAAATCAACCACTAGCCTGTGTGAGATCCATGTTAAGACTCTCATTGAAAAATGATATGCACAATGTGTACCCATGTGTATTCCTTACCATCGTTCTGTACATCATTAAATTGTTTGAAGTGTCCAGTTGTCATGTTTGCCCACCCGAAGTACAATGTGGGCTAACAAAACAAGCCAAACAAACAAACAAACTATATTAAGACGACAGCTAGGACGTTGGTCTTAGGCTGATCAGATCATTCTGCATCCTCTTGTCGAAAGCTCGTTGATACTTGTTGTGCCGATTTGTATTTAAAGTTACTCAGGTTCTCTGCTATCTGAGAGACATCACATGACAGTCGTTCAATCCATTTTTTCCTTTAATAAGCATCAAAGCTAATGTCTGAAGGGAAGAAAGAATGACGACGGCAGTAAATGATGCCAGTTATTTAGAAGCCCATGCTCGAGTCCTCTCGTTATTCATTCCTGAAACAAGAGAGCAAATACATACATCGATAAAATTGATGGTTAAGTAGTATGAATATGCAAACAATGGATAAACAAATCCATTGAAGTGGCAAGGCGCACAAGGATTCGCAGTCGTGCATCACCTGAACACAGGACTATGTTGTACTGTTACTACTTTTCAAAAGGCTGTAGAATGGCGCTATTTCTCACAAAATAAGACTTCTAAAGCGATCAGGATGTATACACAGGACTTCAAATGAACTACCTCTAACCAATGAGTAAGCTGTCACTTAGAACCAGGCACAACTAAGAGAGCACCTGCTCAGCATGGTTTTGTTTTCCTCTGCCTGTAGGATGGTCAGTTAATGGTACACACCCATCAGAAGAGTATTACCATCTACTGCTTCATCGATGTTCGCTTGTCGACACACTCACACACACACACACACACACACACACACACACACACACACACACACACACACACACACATGCATGCGTGCTCAGACTTATCCTTACACCATCACAACACTTACATATTGAAAAACAAAACGCGTACATGTACGCTTGTACCCACAGCTGCGGCCGGCCACATCACGAGCTGTGAGCTGGGCTGTGAGCTGGGCTGTGAGCTGTGCTGTAAGCTGGGCTGTGAGCTGTGCTAAGCTGTGAGCTGGGCTGTAAGCTGTGTGACTCTGTCTCTTCCAGACGCAGCCACACCAAGAGCAACGGCCACACGGGTGGTCCTAGCAGTGAACGACAGTCATGTTCCCGGTATCTGTCATCGCTCGCAGCTACCACCGCACGGGTGGTCCTAGCAGTGAACGACGGTGTGGGGAAAAAGATACATCCAAACACGCTGGAAAATGTACACCTGAAGATGCAGGAAAAAGATACATCCGAAAACGTGAGAGAAAATGCACCTGGAAGTGCGAAAATTATACACCCGAAGGTGCGGGGAAAACATACACCCCAAGGTGCGGGGGAAAGCTACACCTGAAGGGAAAAGATACACCTGAAGGTGCGGGAAAAAAGATACACCTGAAGGTGCAGGAAAAAAAGATACACCCGACAGAAAAACACTGTCCTCAACTGCCGTTGGTAGTTCTGCACCACCCTTGAAAGCCTGCGCTGTGTTCACACAGGGTGCAGGCACCCACGGGGCATTCCATTAAGACGTTTGTAGGCATGCCCAGGGCGTTCCATTAAGACGTAAAGGGACATAATTGCTCCCTCTTAGATGCCATTGCATAGTGACCATTGGATGTGACACAACAGACCCTCCAAGGGAGCGTTCCCATGGGTGTACCGGCCCATATGACCGCAACAGCCCTCAGGCGAAAATCGCCACCGTGACGCAACTGCCATGTGAATCCAGCAGCCTCACTCGTTGCTGTTCCGCTGATAGGCGGAGACAGTGCATTTCCAGACTTCACGAGCTGACTTCAGTCTCAGAGTCTGACACCTTATAAGCTAACAGTCCATACACCCGTTGTGCCACTGTCCGCTCATACAGAATGTTCAGGCTCTCTGGTTCACAGTGGGATCAACTCACGAATTCTGCCCTGGAATCCCAACCACTCCCACCCCACCCCCAAAACCCCACACCACCCCCCTCTCCAGTCACCTGCTGACAAGCGTCACTCCAGGAGGAGAGTTACTCACGGGAGACGGGCTGTTCCCTGGGCGTGTGATGTATACAGGTACGTCTGCCCCCCCACTTGCATCTGCAGGCCTTGATAGACATCTGTATGCGCGACAATCCGTCAACCAACCAATAAGTCAACCAATCAATCACTCGATCGATTAATTAATCTAATCTATTCAATTTATTTCTCAATCACCCAATCGGTCAGTTAATCAATCAATAAGACACTAGGATATGCTAGAAAACACATGCACACCAAGGCAGAGTAGGAAATGCTATGAATCTACTGTCAGATTAGAATCCATATGTCCATTTTGTCATTGGCTGATGCTTCCAAAATCATTCCTCTGGACTACACTGTGCTACACTCGACTCCACGCCACCATACTACACACACACACACACACCACACTACAATACACACACACCACACCACACCACACCACACCACACCACACCACACTACACTACACTACACTACACTACACCAAACCACACCTCACCTCACCTCACCACACCACACCGCATCACACACTACACTACACCAAACCACACCTCATCTCACCTCACCACACCACACCACACACCTCGCTACACCACACTACACAACACCTCACCTCACTACACCACACCTCACCTCACTACACCACACCACACCACACCACACCACACCTCACTACACCACACCACACCACACCACACCTCACCCACACACCTCACCTTACTACACCGCACCACACCACACCTCACTACAGCAAGCACACACACAATACCACACCACACCAGACCTCACCTCACCTCACTACACCACACCAAACCTCACCGCACCTCACTCCACCACCACATCACACCATATCACACCTCACCACACCTAACCTCACCTCACTACACCACACTACACCACACCACGCACACGTCACCTCACTAAACCACACTACACCACACCTCACCTAACCTCACCACACTACACCACACCACACCTCACCTCACCTCAACTCACCTCACCTCACTTCACTACACCAGACCACATCTCACCAACCAACACCTTCTCACTTCACTTCACCTCACCTCACCTCACTTCACTACACCACACTTCATCTCATCTCATCTCACCTCACCTCACCTCACTTCACCTCATCTCATCTCATCTCACTTCACTTCACTTCACTTCACCTCATCTCACCTCACCTCACCTCACCTCACTTCACCTCATCTCATCTCACCTCACCTCACCTCACTTCACTTCACCTCATCTCATCTCATCTCACCTCACCTCACCTCACTTCACTTCACCTCACCTCATCTCACCTCACCTCACCTCACTTCACCTCATCTCATCTCACCTCACTTCACCTCACCTCACTTCACCTCATCTCATCTCACCTCACCTCACCTCACCTCACTTCACCTCATCTCATCTCATCTCACCTCACTTCACCTCACCTCATCTCACCTCACCTCACCTCACCTCATCTCACCTCACCTCACTTCACCACTCACACACCACACCTCACCTCACCTCACCTCAATTCACCTCACCTCACTTCACTATACAACACTTCACCTCATCTCATCTCACCTCACCTCACCTCATCTCATCTCACCTCACCTCACTTCACTTCACCTCATCTCACCTCACTTCACCTCATCTCACCTCACCTCACCTCACTTCACTTCACCTCACCTCACCTCACTTCACCACTCCACACCACACCTCACCTCACCTCAATTCACCTCACCTCACTTCACTACACACCACACCACACCACACCACACCACACCACCACACCTCACCTCACCTCACCTCACCTCACCTCACCTCACCTCACCTCACCCCACCTCACTTCACTACACCACACCACACCTCACCTGACCTCAATTCACCTCACCTCACCTCACTTCACTACACCACACCACACCACACCTCTCACCTCACACCTCACCTCACCTCACCTCACTTCACCTCACCTCACCTAACTTCACTACACCACACCACACCTCACCTGACCTCAATTCACCTCACCACCTCAACTCACTTCACTACACCACACCACACCTCACCTCACCTCACCTTACTTCACTACACCACACCACACCTCACCTCACCTCACCTCAATTCACCTCACCTCACCTCACTTCACTATACCACACCACATCTCACCACACCACACCACTCCTCACCTCACCCCACCGCACTACACCACATCTCAACTCACCTCACCACACTACACACTACACTACAACACACACTACACCACACCACACCAAACCACACTACACTACACCACGCCACACCACACCATACCTCACCTCACCACACCACACCATAAACTACACCACATCACAGCACACCACAGCACATCACACACACACCACACAACACCACATCACACCACCACCACACACACTACACTACCACACACCTCACCTCACCTCACCACACCACACCACACCACCTCACCTCACCTCACCACATTACAAAACATCACACACTACACCACACCACATCACACCACACCACATCATACCACACTACACTACATTGCACGACACTACACTACACTACACTATGCCTCTGCAGTACACTATACTACACTACGCTACACTACGCCATGCCCCTGTACTACAATATATGACATTACACTACACAACACAACACTACACTGCACTACATAAAATTACACTACTCTCGCAACACCACACTACACTACACTACACTACACTACGCTACGCTATGCTACACTACACTACACTACACTACACTACACTACACTACACTACACTACACCATGCCTCTGTACTGCAATACACTACACTACACTACACTACACTACACCATGCCTCTGTACTGCACTACACTACACTACACTACACTACACTACACTACACTACGCCAAGCCCTGCTATGACACGTTTACACCACACTGCCCCACACCCCAATACAAGAGTTGTCCGTTCCCTTGGTGAGAAATCTTCTGTGCGGGAATCACGGAAGTGGATCTCGTC
>JADBJO010020526.1:17500-20000 GCA_016801955.1 Conus betulinus
ATATCCTGTTTCTTTGGATTAAAACGATAAACTATTAGTACGCTTTCAGTGATTATTCCTGCAATTTTAATAACTTTCTATTTCATCATAACGGCGGACTGAAATGCCGTTTGTGTGTGTGTGTGTGTGTGTGTGTGTGTGTGTGTGTGTGTGTGTGTGTGTGTGTGTGTGTGTGTGTGTGGCAAAGTTCAATCATAATTACACATATTTGTTATCTTCTATGACTGCAGTAGGATAGTTGTCCATTTTGATACATAAACTGGACTTGAAACGAGCATAATTTTGTTTAATTTTACAAGTTGTAACGGACAAATTCCAGACCCCCTGAACACAAATGTGATAAATAACCTATTTTCATTTCTAAACATGTTAAATGCTTGGACAAGTTCATGATCCTCACCTGCAAAATATCGTTTTAAAATTGCTACACGTTTTCTTCAGTAGAGTCTAGAAGAAAAAGAAAGCATGCACAGACAGACAGGCAGACACAGACAGACAGACAGACAGACAGACAGACAGAAACGGACAGAGAAACAGAGTGAGAGAGACAGAGAGAGAGAGAAGAGAGAGAGAGAGAACGAGGGGGTGTTAGTAAATAAGTTAGCAGACTTGTCTTTTTCTCTTCGTTAGAGTGCTCCTCTAAACGACGTGTGTCAGTCCGCCATCTTCATGAGCAAAATAGAAAGTCATCAAAATTGCGGGAATAATCACTGAAAAGCGTACTAATAGTTTATCATTTTAATCCAAAGAAACAGGATATAAAAAGCGCCCGTCGTTTTGTAAAGCGTTTTACAAAACGGCGGGAGCCTAGCCCGCCGATTTTGTAAGCGCTCTACAAATCGGCGCTGCATACAAATCGGCGGTTTTGCAAGTCGTGCAATGTGCGCCGATTTGTAAGCGCTTACAAATCGGCGCTGCTTACAAATCGGCGGGTTACCCATGCAATAATGTACATTTCTATAGACTAATTCCAGCAAATAGTATAACATGCAAAATCATTCATTTTCATAGATATTTTTCAAAAGATCATGAACACAAGATAATCATGCATACGTACTCAACACTTATGATCTCGATGTATCCCTCTGAATCTGAAACGAACCCAACAGAACAATTCATTAATGGCGCACAACGAGGGATCCAAAGCTTTGTTTTCACATTGTTCCATCTTTTCACAGGGCCATGTTGTTTCTTAAGTAGTATGGATCTGTACAGTTCTAGACCACTACTACAAGATATCTTCAAAAGAAAAAACTACGTGAGACGATACATATTCATTTGTGTAGATGCGCAGCAGAAGGTGTGACGGTCAAACGATGTCTTTGAACCATAGTCTTCTTTGTGCTCATGTGTACCTGTGTTTGAACATGCAAATGTCATAAGAATGGAATCTGCGCCTCTCTCACTCACACACACGCGCGCGCGCGCGCGCGCGCACGCACCCAAGCGTACACGCAATGTGCACGCACACTCATACATATGCATGCACGTACACACACACTCTCTCTCTCTCTCTCTCTCTCTCTCTCTCTCTCTCTCTCTCTCTCTCTCTCTCACGCTTATGCACAGGCACACGCACGCACATGTACACACACACACACACACACACACACACACACACACACACACACACACACACACACACACACATGAGCACGGGCACGCACGAACGCTGACACACCATACAAAAATGCGCGCGCGCGCTCGCGCAACACGGACGCACACACACAACACACACACACACATACACGCAACATTTTGCACTTATATTCCTGCTCTAAAATCACTTCAAATCCATCTAGTCCTTAACAATACCCCACACACCTTCTTTCTCTCTCTCTCTCTCTCTCTCTCTCCTCTCTCTCTCTCTCTCTCTCTCTCTCTCTCTCTCTCTCTCTTTTGGAAAGTTCAGAGAGAACGAGCACGATAACGTAGTGTGTGTATGTGCGTGCGTGCGTGTTTGCGTGCGTGCGTGCGGCGTGTATGCGTGCTCGCGCGCGCGCGCGCGCGCGCGCGCGCGCGTGTGTGTGTGTGTGTGTGTGTGTGTGTGTGTGTGTGTGTGTTGTGTGTGTTGTTGTTGTTGTTGTTGTTGTTCTTCTTCTTCTTCTTCTTCTTCTTTCTTCTCTTCTTCTTCTTCTTTTCTTCAATTTAACGTCTTCCCACTTAAAGTGTGTGTGTGTGTGTGTGTGTGTGTGTGTGTGTGTGTGTGTGTGTGTGTGTGTGTGTGTGTGTAAGCGCGCGCGTGCACCCGCGAGTGCACATTAGCTAACCTTGGGATGACAGGCATCTGTTTTTTGGCATCTGGTGGTAATCTGCTGACTTTGGCACATGGCGGTCATCTGCCGACCTTGGCACCTGGTGGTCATCTGCCGACCTTGGCATCTTGGGGTCATCAGCCGACCTTGGCATCTGGTGGTCATCTGCCGTCTGTGTCCTGTTTGCGGAGAAATACTGCCTGCACTGTTGGTCATGGCTTACCATCGGACACTGCCTGCACTGT
>JADBJO010020526.1:25000-27500 GCA_016801955.1 Conus betulinus
CTACCGGAGAGGCCACACTGGCCCATTATATGCAGTGCCCCCCCCCCCCCCCCCCCCCCCCTGCCATTTGCATGTTTTCCCTTTTCCCCCTGTATGTCTTTCACAAAGTTGTCATACCATCTTCCAGAGTCTGGTTCTGTCGTCGCTGATCACATGGTTTGGTTGGCTACACAGCAGACGTTTTTTTTCCGCCTCTCTCCTTTTCGACAAGGAAAAGCTCCATCAGTTTCCTGGTTTGAAATTCGTCTGTAATGACGCAACTAACTTGTCCAGTTGCTTCAAAATGTTATGCGTCTCACCCTCCATGTGGAAAAGAACGTTGTGCCATCGATAAAGTAGAGTATGGTATAATATAATGGAATACAGTGGAATATAATACTTATGATTGAATAGAATGGCATTTAGCAGAATTTGATACACAATGATATATTGACAGATCATATAATTTGCTATACTACACTACACACTACACTACACTACACTGTGGTAAACTACATTACACTACACTACGGTAAACTACGCTACACTACACTGCACTACACTACACTACACTACACACACACACCACACCACACCACACACCACACATACTATACTATACTATACTATACTATACTATACTATACTATACTATACTATACTATACTGAGCTATGTTGTGCTATGCTATGCTACACATTGCTATATTACACTTCACAACGCTACACTACATTACACAACCTAATATATGCTGTGATGTGATAGAATATATCACAATGTAATATGAAATAATATGATATAATGTAATACAATTACACGCAATATAATGTGATTTAATATGATGTAGTATAGTATAATACAATTAAACATATGTAATATGATATAATGTATTGTACCATAATACAATATATGCCACAGAGAGAGAGAGAGAGAGAGAGAGAGAGAGAGAGAGGAGAGAGAGAGAGAGAGAGAGAGAGAGACAGAGAGAGAGAGAGAGAGAGAGCATTATGAGCACAAACTCACCAACCGGAATTCTGGCAACAAGCACACCATCAAACGGAGTGCGCAAGACCACATCAAAATAACCAGAGCGGTGTGCTGCGTCCATTTTGTAGCCACGGACCTCACTTCGGATCTTGAGGTTTCCCAGCGCATTTATGGAAGACTCGCTGCTCATGACCTGAGAGAGAGAGAGAGAGAGAGAGAGAGAGAGAGAGAGAGAGAGAAAGTATGCGTGGATTTTTCCACCATGCTACATTATTCTATAGTGACCTTGGGGCTTTGTGCATCTGATCAATAAGTTACAGAAAATCAAGGTCGGGTACTGGCCTGTGTATTCCTATATGCATACACCACCATCTTCAAGCTTGACCCTGTGATAAAAGCACCCAAAAAATAAACTGCACAAGAATGTCGAAAACTGAAGATGGAAAAAAGTATAAAAGGTCTTCAGCACTCAGTTTCACTATCAAATAACTGGGGCGATGTACATTTTTTACGGCAACTGACAAACGACGAAGGTCGGGGAATTCATGCAGTGGTCTTCCTTTGCTGCTACCATCACGATCAGCCTTTAAATACCAAGCACCAACACAATATACTTCCAGACTGGACAACAGAGTCGAAAGTAAATCTAGTCGGGGGAAAAAGGTTATGGTCTTCAGAGCTCTGTCTTTGTTATGAAGCGACCGTGGGCACCATTACACATTTTACTTAAGCTTAACGTACAAAATAATGTTTTCAGAAATCTGACGAGAAAAGCGTATATTCAGTAAGCAGCCAGAGAGCAAGGTTGGATCCATGATGAAGAGCATCCATTAGTGCATTTTTTTTGTCTCACACCGCATTGATGCTCATCACCACTTCCTCAATAACATCCAAGCTAGATTATTGCACTTCTATTTTCTTTGTTCTTTCAGCAGAACAAATTAACCATCTACAGAGAATTCAAAACAGTACGGCAAGACTTGCACCGAAAAAAAAAAGGAACGCACAACACCACTGTGAAAGAAACTCCGCTGGTTCCCTGTAAAACGTAGGGTCCAGTACAAGATTGTAGTTCTCGCCTTTCACCATTTTGAAGGGCCACATCAATCATATTTTTCCGCTTTGCTCAACACGTATCCTTGTTCTCATACACTTCGTTCTTCCAGCGAAAAGCTCTTGAGACCTCCAAGAGGCAAAGCAAAGACGAAGGGGGAATGCAGTTTCAGTTTCTCTGCACTATATATCTGGAAGTCTCTGCCATTCAGACGGCGCAGCATCTCCTCTCTGCCCGAATTTAAGAACGGCCCTCAGACATGTCCGTTTCGAATAGAATTTCGCCGGTCGGTGTTGTGAGCAGTGTGCATTGCGAGCGAGGATTAGGAATGGGATTGGGTATGCTGCTTTGGGAGTGAAAGCGAGGAAGTTTGCCTGAATGTGCTGGGTAATTTTGGGAATGGTAAATGTACAGTGCGTTGAGATGTTAATATCAAATATTACTCTATCTCAATACTGGTCATTACCATCATCACTACTAT
>JADBJO010020527.1:0-2500 GCA_016801955.1 Conus betulinus
GATATGCTATATCCGCCCCAGCCATAGTGAGTCACTGCTGAAGAGAGGTAGAAAAACCAAATGAATACTTTCTTTTTCAAAGGGTGGCAACGATGTTTTTAAAGGTCTCTGGGGAAGGGACAATGCCCACGCTGATGCGCGGCATGTGGAGGAGAGCCGAGGGAAAGCTTAAAGGTTAAAGGTCCTTGAGGTCCGCTCACACATGATACCGGTATTATGCAGTGAGGAGAAGGGTTCAAAGGTTAAAGGTCCTTGGGGTCCCTGCCCACACCAATGATACTGGCATTGTTCTGTTGTGGAAAAAGACACTTTTACATTCAGTCAACAAAAGAAAGGTTTTCCAAAACGAAAACATGTATTTTCCTTTTTTTTCTGGTCAAAAAGATGCGTTTTGCCAAGCGGAAAGATAAGTCGTTGCCCAGCAACGTGACGTTTTCTATGCAGACCAATCGTTGTAGACCACTTAGCATGAAAGTCTAACCTGTCTGCAGTACAATCCCCGATGACGTCATTCAGCAGAACAGACACTGTCAGTTGTCCATTCCATGCCCGCTGATGGCTATACAGATGGGTGAATGGCAGAACACCCTCATTCCATGAAGGCTGGTTGGACTATACGGATGGTAGTGAATGGCAGAACAGCCTCATTCCTTGCAGGCTGGTTGACTATACAGAAGGGTGAATGGCAGAACACCCTCATTCCATGTTCGGCAGAACATGTCAAACCTCAGACGCTGGGAGTGTTCAGTTATACGTTTGACAGAGAACGTCCGTGTCTGGGGAACACACTGAGGATTTTCTGTGAAAGTCTGTGCATGGGGAGGTGGGGATGGGGGAACATGTGTGTACCGATGTGTCTGTCTGTCTGTCTGTCTGTCTGTCTGCCTGTCTGTCTGTCTGCCTGCTGTCGTCTTGACACACACACACACACACACACACACACACACACACACACACACAATTACTAACCCCATTCTGTATAAATAATGATGTGATTACGATGTGATTATGATGATGACAATGACGATGATAATATTGATGATGATGATGATGATGATGATGATGATGATGGGATGTAATGAAAATAACAACAACAAACAACAACAATGATGATAATAATAATAATAATAATAATAACAATGACAATAATGATAGTAATCATAATCATAAATCAAAATCATAATAAATCAGCAAGAATGCTAACACTGCGCATGAACCGTAATTACATTTTAGCTGTTGTATACTGAGAAGCAATAGGAGCAGCAGGATTAGCGATAGTTATAGTAGTAGCAGCAGCAGTACCAGCTGAATCAGTACCAGCAACATTTGCCTTAGCAGCCAGCAGCAGCAGCAGCAGCATCAGCAGCAGCAATGGCAACAACGACATAATAGAAGTAGTGGGTGAAGGAGGCAGGAAGCTTAGTTGTCTCAATTACTTGAATATAAAGGGGGACATTTTCATGTCAGCTGCTGTTCATGGGTGGCGGTCATAATCTCCATAATCAATGATTTCAAGATGATTTTCTGTTCATGGGGGTGAGTGATTTGCATATTATATTCCCGTGATATATAAAGCACAGTTGAACGAGAATACTCATATAATACGTTTGGGTGTTTCTCCTCGGACAGCAGGCAGTTGTCTCCCTTTCTCTGTTCCTCCCTCCACCCTCACACCTCTTAATTGAGAGAGAGAGAGAGAGAGAGAGAGAGAGAGAGAGAGAGAGATCGAGAGAGAGAGAGAGAGAGAGAGAGAGAGAGAGAGAACTTGATTTTCGCGCGCATAGATTTCTATCATAATCTGCCTCCAACCCGTCTAACCCCCCGTTCCCACCCTCCTCTCCCCCACAATCCCCCTCCCCCATCAATCACGAAATTTCGCGTTGACTTTAAATGTCATAACTCTCAGTGTCTTTTGAGCTCAGAGTTCAGGATGTTGTGATGTGTTGTTGATGGGGACAACAAATTATAATAACATGGTCTCTTTTGAGCTCAGAGTTCAGGATGTGTATGTGTTGATGTGTGATGGGAACAAATTATAATATCATGACTGTCTGACTTTTGAGGTTCAGAGTTCAGGATGTGATGTTGCGGACGGGAACAAATTATAAATTTTTTATATTATCACGTTAGTTCTCCTCATGACTCACAGATTAGACAAAGTCTGATGATCCTCCTCCCGGGCAAAATGCTTTTGAATGAAATTGTCCATGCCTATGTGCTTGTATTACTGCATATGTGTGATGGTGTTTCCACTCACCAACTCGTGAAACAATAATAAACATTAAAACAAAGTCGGCAACTAGTTCTATCCCCCCCTTTCTCTCTCCCCTCTCCTCTCTGATCTCTCTCCTCTCTCTCTCTCTCTCTCTCTCTCGCCATTCGGAATCCTATTTGATCTGTTTTTAATATACAATCATCTTCTGTCAACTAAACACAAAGGAGCACAGCACAGAATCTCTCTCTCCTCTCTCTCTCTCTCTCTCCTCTCTCTCTCTCTCCT
>JADBJO010020527.1:15000-17500 GCA_016801955.1 Conus betulinus
CACACAACAGGAAAGAGAAGCTGAGAAGGATTTGGCCTGGACGCTTCTTTCCTTGCTTCAGGAAACGAGAACAGGGCAGGGATGGACGGTCTTTCTTCCTTTTGGCCGACACCGGGGAAGGCACTGAGACTGGGAGGGAAAAACCCACTGACCACAGGGAAGGTTCTGTTGACAGCAGGAGAGACTGTAACCCTGGGGTTTTTTCTTCAGAGGGTTTGTAAGACCTCATGGCCAAAACGTGGCTATGTCAAGAGTTGTACTGTCTTCACCTGTCAGCGCAACAGCAGCGATTGAGGCTGCGGGATGCATACGGCAGTTGCTTGACGGTAGCGTTTTTTCCTCCGGTGGGCTCTGCTGCTGTTGTGGGATATGGGAAGGACACATCTTTGGGGAACGGTCCCGTGGAGGTTCTGTCGTGTCACCTCCAGTGATCACTCCACAATGGCATCTGCCGGGGAGCATTATGTCTCTTGATCTCTTAATGGAACTCTGTGCGTGTCTGCACCCTGTGTGAACACCACGCAGGCTTTCAAGGTGGTGCGTGATTGCTCCTGGTTAGTTTGTACGACAGCTGAGGTCAGTACTTCTCTGGGTCCCCCAGCAGCTGCTTTGGGTGTATTTTCACTGCACAGATTGACTGGGTCTGTTCCCTGTCTGTTTAAGAAAAGAGCATATACACAGCTGACAACAGCTGAACACATGATGTTCACAGAGAACACCTGATGTGTTCATAGAGAACACCTGATGTCCCCATGGAGAAACCTGATGCCACCATAGAGAACTCCCTCATGTCCCCATAGAGAACACCTGATTTTTCCTCATAGAGAACACCTGATGTCCTCATAGAGAACTCCTGATGTCCCCATAGAGAACACCTGATGTACTCATAGAGAACACCTGTTGTCCTCATAGAGAACACCTGATGTCCCCATGGAGAATACCTGATGCCACCATAGAAAACACCTGATGTCCTCATAGAGAACACCTGATGTCCTCATGGAGAACAGGAGACGTTTGGTACATATACCGTGCATTCTCAGAGAGATGGCCAAGCAGGTTAGTGCTCAGCGGTCAGTACCCCTATGCTCTGTGAAAGACACCTGTCTTTTGGGGCTTCACAGGATTAGAGAAGTGTTTAGTGGTCAATACCCTTTTGCTCCCTTTAGAAAATCCACATGGACATTGTTTTGTTTTAATAAATTGTTCTGACTGTCCATCTCTTTGTCTCCTTGTTGTTGTTTCTGACTCTCGGTCTGTCTACCTGTCCATCAGTCTTTTTCTCTGTCTGTCTGTTCTGTCTGTCTCTCTTTGTCTGTCGTGCCCCCCCCCCCCTCTCACTCTCTCTTTTTCTTGTCCTTCTCTCTTCTCTGCCCCCCCCCCCCCTACCCTCTCTCTATCTGTCTCTATCTCTCTGTGCCTCTCTCTCTGTCCTCTGTCTCTCTCTCTCTCTCTCTCTGTCTCCTCCCTTTCCTCCCTATCTCTGTCTCACTCCCCTCCTCCTCTCTCTCTCTCTGTCTCTCATTGTCTGTCTCTATCTGTGTCTGTCTGTCTGTCTCTGTCTGTGTCTGTGTCTCTGTGTCTGTCTTTCGTTTTGTGTTTTGCTGGCACTGACTGTTCTTGTGCTCTGTGCTCTATTGACAGCTGTCTATTGTGAGTAATACATACTGACAGCTGTCCTCATACTGACAGCTGTCTCTTCTCGTAATACATCTGTCTGTCTCTATTGTACCTAATGCATACTGACAGCTGTAGCTCCCCACATACTCTGTAGCTATTGTGCGTAATCTACTGACAGCTGTAGCTCTTGTGCTAATACATACTGACAGCTGTAGCTCTTTGTGTCGTAATACATACTGACAGCTGTAGCTCTTGTGCGTAATACATACTGACAGCTGTAGCTCTTTGTGACAGCCGTAGCCTGCTTATCTTGTGTGTGTATAATACATACTGACAGCTGTAGCTCTTGTGTGTAATACATACTGACAGCTGTAGCTCTTGTGCGTAATACATACTGACAGCTGTAGCTCTTGTACGTAATACATACTGACAGCTGCTGTAGCTCTTGACAGCGTAGCTCTTGTGCGTAATACATACTGACAGCTGTAGCTCTTGTGCGTAATACATACTGACAGCTGTAGCTCTTGTGCGTAATACATACTGACAGCTGTAGCTCTTTGTGCGTAATACATACTGACAGCTGTAGCTCTTGTGTGTAATACATACTGACAGCTGTAGCTCTTGTGTGTAATACATACTGACAGCTGTAGCTCTTGTGCGTAATACAGACTGACAGCTGTAGCTCTTGTGCGTAATACAGACTGACAGCTGTAGCTCTTGTGCGTAATACATACTGACAGCTGTAGCTCTTGTGCGTAATGCAGACTGACAGCTGTAGCTCTTGTGCGTAATGCATACTGACAGCTGTAGCTCTTGTGCGTAATACAGACTGACAGCTGTAGCTATTGTGCGTAATACATACTGACAGCTGTAGCTATTGTGC
>JADBJO010020527.1:22500-31157 GCA_016801955.1 Conus betulinus
CCCTATCCTCTCTCCCTTCCCTAGTCATCTCTCCCTTCCCTAGTCATCTCTCCCTTCCCTAGTCATCTCTCCCTCCCCGCTTGATGCATAAATGGAAATTAACGGAGCTATTATGATTTCCCCGTCCTATCTGGCTCCGATGCGCGCGCGCGCGCGGCGCGCGCGCGCGCGCGCGTGTGGTGTGTGTTGGTGTGTGTGTGTGTGTGTTGTGTGTGTGTCACGCGCCCGTAGCGTGCGTGAGCAGAGCAAATATGAAGATTTACTTATCGCGTGTACTGAGTGGCCTCACGGAAGAAGACATACTAATTAGATCGTGTAAAAGTTGGGAATAAAAGAAAAAAAGGTAGGAACAGCATTGTTTGAAACTAACTTTTCACATCAAAACAAAAACACAACGAAACAAAGAAAGAAGAAGAAGAAGAAAAGAAGAAGAAGAAGTAAGAAGCAAGAAGTAGTGGTTGTAGAAGAAAAATAGAAGAGAAGAAGAAGAAGAAGAAGAAGAAGAAAAGAAGAAGAGAGAAGAATAGTAGTAGTGTGTAGAGAAGAAGAAGAAGAAGAGAAGAAGCAAGAAGAAGAACAGAAGAAGAAGAAGAAGAGAAAAGAGAATGGTTGTAGAGAAGAAGAAGAGAAGAAGAAGAAGAAGAAAGAGAGAGAAGAAGAAAAGAAGAAGAGGAAGAAGAAGAATAAGAAGCAGAAGAATAAGAAGTAGGTTGTAGAAGAGAAGAAGAAGAAGCCTAAAGAACTAAGAAGAAGTGAATAAGAAGCACAGGAAGAACACCAGAAAAAGAAGAAGAAGAAAAGAAAGACAGCCCAAGGGAGATAATGCGCCTGATATGAACGTCTCTAACTCATGCAGAACAAAGCAAGGATTTTTTATTATTGTTTGATATTACACATATATGCTTACCAAATGTTAGGGTACAGAAAGATGTCATTTCGCCCTGCTTTCTCCTCTTTCTTTCCTATCTTTTCTTGGATTTTCACCTTACTTCCAAAATCAATTCAGAAAAAAAGACAAGAGGGCACACTATTTGGCCATTGCCTAAATGTACGAAAAGCTGAAACTTGTTGAAACTTGTCAGGTGAGCACCAAGGGATCACGATTTCCACAGTCTGATGCCACACTTTTGACTGCCTGCATAGATTCTGGACTGGCAAATGGCCGAAAGTGTGGGTTTTCCTTTTTTTTTTGGATTTTTACATACTTATTTAAAAAAGGCCTCAAAGAGTTTTGGATCGTAAACCTATCAGGTTGGCTGTAGTTGTATAAATGCCAAACCAACCACATACCATACCGGAATCGTAAAGATAATCAGAGGTTTTTTGCATCTTGATCAAATGAAAAAAAAAAGGGGTCATACCACTGGACTCATGCAATTCATGCCGATAATAAGAGTATTGCTGTTTTGTGGCGGGCCTGATATACCCTTTGGACAAATGAACATTGAGTTTCAGCTAAAGTTTTTTCCTAATGAGCAAACTCATATTTGAAATTTGTGTGATAAATGATATATGACGGTCTGACCCCATGACTTTTTCAAAACATCCGCAGCATGAAAAAGTGAGCTGAATCTGACACAACAATTCCTTCCCACTTTGTGCTTCTGAAGAAGGGAGGGGGAAAAAAAAAAAAAAAAAAAAAAAAAAAACAAAAAAAAGAAGAACAAGAAGAGAAGAACGAACAGAATAAGAAGAACAACAACCCAACAACAACAACAACAATACCAACCTAATGGATGTCCGCAGACTAATAGCTCCAGTTATGTTTTCCCTTCATGCAGGCATCTCTTAACCCCGAACCCCTCTTCACCCCTATCAATGGCAGTTTCTTTCTTTCCTTTATTACCCTTTTCCCCATCAAAGTCATTGCCTCTCTCTCTCTCTCTCATCTCCTCTCTCATCTCCCGTCCGCTCTCTCTCCTCTCGCTCCTCTCGTCCTCTCTCGCCTCTCTCTCTCCTCTCTGTGTGTGTGTGTGTGTGGTTGTGTTTGTGTGTGGTGTGTGTGTTTGTGTGTGTGTGTGTGTGTGTGTGGTGTGTGTGTGAGTGAATAGCATTCTTGTTTGTAGGTGCATGTTACTTATTGCACTATTCATCTTCTTATTGGCTTCATTTAATCTTTCTTCAATCTTTCATGTATTTTGAAGCACTGAGTGGTTTATGTACGATTGAGCGCCATACAGAATTCTAATTAACATTAAGTATCATGCGTGCTGCAACCTTGCCAGCCAGTGGAGGAACACGCGAGAGGAAGCTTTGTGGGATGGAGCTGCAGAGAGTAAGGGGGGAAAGGATGGGGGGAGGGGAGGTAGAGTGACGATGGTGGATCCCACTCAGCAATGTACATATAGACGGACCACAGTCACTTAGCTGTAGTGGTTTATTACAGCGTGTTCATCATACAGCGTCTTTATTACAGCATGTTAACAGACAAGGTGAAGACAGAGCCTGAAAAAAAAACACGACTAGAAATATTGTCCATCTTCACGAAGCACAACCGTAGAGGATTAGTATATGTGCAGCATAATGATATGAAAGCGATTTGGTTTTAACAACAACAAAAACTGATAGCACTATTAACTCCTCCTCTTATCCTTTGTCGCACTGCGTTGACTATGTGTACATCAGAGACTCCCAAGGCCCAATGTCTTATCGATGACAGAGGACTGGCTGACTAGAGTCCTCTCGTTAACGCCAAGGGCTCCATAGTCCTGTTCCTCACAGCCATGAAATACTGTTAGTCTCAGTGGAGAGCCCACGCTTGAAGTTGCTAAGTAACACATGACACACAGAAATAAACAGCTGGGAACCCACACTTGAAGTTGCTAAGTAATACAATGAATTCATAGAAATGAACAGCCGGGAAACTCACACTTGAAATAGCTAGGTAAGATATGACTAAATAAGCAACTGACAGATCATACTTGAAACAGATAACAAAAATTATGATTAAATGAACGACCGACCGGAGCCCATACTTTAAGTAGCTAAGTGACGCTGTGGCTAAATAAACAACTGGACAGTCAGCATTGTAAGTAAGTCAATTGAGACTATTAGTTTACTGAACATATGAGAACCCGCATGTAATGTAGATCAGCGACGCTTCGGCTAAAATAAACAAGTGGTAGTCTGCATTGTAAGTACCTGATTGAGACCCATTAGTTAACGAACATATGATAAACCACATTTAAAGGAGATGCGTGCTGCTCTGGCTAGACACACGGGTGCGATTCTTGCTCTTGAAGTCGCTGGGTGAGGCAAGGAACACACAAACCACACAGAGTCCACAACTGGAAGTCGCTAGGTGAGACACCGAACACACAAACACAGTTCCACACAACACAGAGTCCAACACTGGAAGTCGCGCTAGGTGAGAACCTGAACACACAAACCACACAGAGTCCACACTGGAAGTCGCTAGGTGAGACACTGAACACATAAACCACACAGAGTCCAACACTGGAAGTCGCTAGGTGAGACACACCGAACACACACAACCCACACAGAGTCCACACTGGAAGTCGCTAGGTGAGACACTGAACCACACAAAACCCACAGAGTCCACACTGGATCCCCTCCACCCTTTCCCATTAGAAAAAAAACGTATTTGGCAGTTTCGGATACTGATCCACCCTTTAGGAGGAATCTGACTTTTTTCTTCAAGATATCGTATTTGAAACCTGACCGCCGTTTTTTTTTTTTACACGGTATAACTGATCGTTCCTTTTAGATCCTTTCGCATCATTAAGCCACATTTTTATTGCGCCCCCCCCCCCCTCCACCCCCCCCCCCCCCTACCCCCCAGCGTTTCGACCCTCAACCAGTTTTTTTCCCCCCCCCTGCCACCGCCGCCACTTTTCTGTCTGTGTTGTTTTGTTTTGCTTTTGGTTTATTTTTTTTAAGTTAAAGTAACATCATCAATACAGAACACACACACACACACAACACACACACACACACACACACACACACACACACACACACACCACACCACACACCACACCACACACACACACACACACACACACACACACACAAAGAAAGGAAACGACTAGCCAACCAATCGGGGGCCAGCTATGACGGTTGCAGCAGCCGAGGTTGCATGGGAAATAAATGCATGCAGAAATGGAGGCTTTTTGTGATTTGTTTTTTTCTTAATGATGAACTTGTTTGTTCTTTATTAAGAAACAACAAATCACACAAAGCCTCCATTTGAATTTCTGAACAAGTGTAGGAGCATATATGTATCTGTTTTATAGATACTGGTTAGTGTAGATCCCTATAAAGCTTCCGTCTCTTTAGAGACCGATTTGTCATGACATTTTCAGGAAGTTTCCATCGCACTGGTTGTGTGCGTCAGCTTTCACGTGTGAGGCTTCGTCAGTTGGAGGTCACCAAGGGTGAGGTTGTGCGTCAGCTGTGGGTCAGATGAGGTGAGGCTGTCGTCCGTTGGAGGTCAGTAGGGTGAGGCTGTCGTCAGACGGTGTGGTCAGTGAGGTGAGGCTGTCGTCAGCTGGTGGTCAGTGAGGTGAGGCTGTCGTCAGCTGGTGGTCAGTAAGGTGAGGCTGTCGTCAGCTGGTGGTCAGTTAGGGTGAAGGCTGTCGTCATTTGGTGGTCAGGGTAGGGAGAGGCTGTCCGTCAGTTGGTGGTCAGGTAGGTTGAGACTGTCGTCAGCTGGTGGTCAGGTGGGGTGAGGCTGTCGTCAGCTGGTGGTCAGGTAGGGTGGAGGCTGTCGTCAGCTGGGTGGTCAGTTAGGGAGAGGCTGTTCTTACGAATGAAGAGAGGTTTTGAGCTTGAAAGATAAAGAATTGTGACAGCGTGTTTGTGATTTGGGGTCAACTGTTATCCGCAGCGGAGGTCTGATAGAAAAAAAAAAGACTAACCCCCCTTCCCCTTCTCGTTTGCCCCTTCTTCGTTGTCTTTGTTATTTTCTTTCTTGCTTGGCTATTTTTTCTTATTCTTGTTCGTGTACTTCTTTCTTTTGGTCTTCTTGCTTGATGTCCTTCTCACTCTTCTTGTTCATTTTCTTTTTGTAGTTCTTATTTCTCGTTCTTCATCTTGTTTTCTTCTTCATCTCCTGCTTCTCCTTTTCTACTTTCTCTTTCTTATTCTCTATACCTTTCTTAGTTCTTTCTTTCTTCTCTTTCGTCTTGTGCACGCTTTCTTTTTTTTCTTTCTTTCCTTGTTGTTGTTGTTGTTGTTGTTGTTTTCGTCTTCTTCTCTTCTTTTCTTCTTCTTCTACTTCTTCTTCTTTTATTTCTTCTTCTTCTTCTTTCTTCTTCTCTTCTTCTTCTTCTTTCTTCTCTTCTTCTTGTGTTCTTCTTCTTCTTCTTTGTCTCTTTCTTCTTCCCTTTCCTCTTTCAACTTTGGCGTTATTTTCCCTTCCCCCTCTTCTCACTTGTGCCTTCTTCTACTTCTCGGACTGGCCTTCTTCTACTTCTGATATGCTACTCATGTTGAAATTCAAAGCCCTGGGTCGAACACTCAGACGGTATGTCACTCTACACAGCAGGATTTGACCAGACGTTTCCACCCAGCTGTGATGGCCGTAGCTGGCCGTAACCTTACAATTACCTTGGACTTCTGAACTTTTTTTTTCTTTTACTTTTTGATTTTACACCTCCGATGGTTATAACAGTCTTCTGGCTTGAGTTCTCGGCCCTGCTGGTATTGCTGGCAACAAGGTAGCTCATCATCTTGTCAAGATCAGGTGATTTTATCCCCTACACAGATCGGAAACCAGATGTTCGTAGTTATGTCAGTGACGTCTGGCAAGAGGACTGGAATTGAGTGTGTGGGTGGTTTTCGGCTACTTTTTTCAGGTCTGTCCAAACCTCAACGATTCCCGACCATCTGCCACAGGGGTAGCGGTGGGGGTGGGGTCTGTAAATAGTTTTGAGCCAATTACATACAAAGCACTGATTTTGTTTTTGACATTGTTGTTGTTGGTGTTGTTGTTGTTGTTGTTGTTTTTTTGTTTATATGCACTCATATCTTTTAGCAAGTTAAGGAGGCTCCACAGTGAATGCCGTATGGGCGTGGATCGACAAACACGCTTCGCGCGCGCGCGCGCGTGTGTGTGTGTGTGTGTGTGTGTGTGTGTGTGTGTGTGTGTGTGTGTGTGTGCTGTGTGTGTGTGTGCGTGTGGTGTGGTGTGTTGTGTGTGTGTGTGGTGTGTGTGTGTGTGTGTGTGTGTGTGTGGTGTGTGTGCGTGCGTGCGTGCGTGTGTGGGTGCATGGGTGAGTGCGTAGAAGTGGTAAGGGAGAGGGAGATGAGGTATTCCCAGCAATCGGCATTGGTTTCCTATGTAATCTGCGGGGGGAAGTGTACAATACATCCTCTTCAAAACTCAATTTATTGTTCATTAGCGGCATGTAAACAAACCACTTGGCCATTTTAGAATGGCTTACCACTTAGACATTTTCATATTAGGTCTCAAAATCAAAAACAAACAAACAGAAAGAAGAAGAAGAAGAAGAAGAAGAACAACAACACAACAACAACAACAACAACAACACAACACAACCAACAACAACACAAGATGAGGAGGATGTAGGAGGAGGAGGAGTAGGAGGAGGAGGAGGAGATGAGGAAGAAATAGGAGGAAGAAGAGGAGGATGAGAAGAGGAGGAGGAGGAGGAGGAGGCGGAGTAGGAGGAGGACTAGAAGTAGAGGAGGAAGAGGAAGGAGGAGGAAGAAGGGATGAGGAGGTAGGAGAGGTAGGAGTAGAGTGCCGAGGAGGAGGAGGAGGAAGGAGGAGGAGGAGAAGGAAGAGGAGAGGAGTAGAAGAAGAGGAGGATGAGGAGGAGGAGGAGGAGAGGAGAAAGAGGAGGAGAACGATAACGGTGATGATTGAAGAACAAGGAAAAGAAAGGAGCCGCCGGGGAAAACGGAAGAAGAAGCTGAACTGGACAGGAATTTGGTAAGAAGAGGAAAAGGAAGAAGAAACAGAAGAGAAATAGAAGGTAAGAACAAAGGTAAAGGAAGAGAGAAGGTAGTATAGGAATAGAAGGAGGAAGAGGAGGCGAATAAAATAAGGAAGGAAGACTGTGACGCATGTATAAGTCTTTGCAATATGTAAATAAGGGCAAATAGGGTTGAAACAGCTGCAGTGATCGGATTGGATTAAACAACAGAATGTAACATCAATTTTTATCAAGAAATAAATAAATAAATAACTACCAAAACAAAAAGAAAGAAAAGAAGAAGCGAAAAGAAAAGAAAAGCCGGCGAAACCATGATGGTGTTGACATTAGTGGGCAAGGAAACATAGAAGCAACACCAGGGAGAGGCGCAAGGGCCAGGGGCCAAGAGCAAAATGGTCACTGGAAGCGAAATTTGATCCGATCGTGCGTGCCTGAACAGATCCAATGCCAACATTTAACGAGTCCGTCCAAGTGACCGTGTTCCCTATGTCATTCAGCTCTGGTTTGTGAAAACTGTGTGTGTGGTTCGCAGGTTGTGCGTGCGTGCGCGCGTGCGTGCGTGCGTGCGTGCGTGGTGTGTCCGTGCTTGCGTGCGTGCGTGCGCGCGCGCGCATGTGTGTGTGTGTGTGTGTGTGTGTGTTGTGGTGTGTGGTGTGGTGTGTGTGTGTGGTGTAACTCTCGCTAACCGACAAATACAAACACAGATGCTGGCGAGGAAAAAGCAATACAAAACACCCTTCTCCCCCGCCCTCCCTTCCCCCCCTCCCCGCCCGCCCCCCCCCACCCCCACCACATCTCCGATGAACTGAACTGTGTTTCGATCACGGATTCCTTTACTGCGGGGCCTGCGATCTTTTCCCATGACTGTCCAGGTCCCACAGAGCATCAAGCACACCGAGCCCCTGATGGCGCTGATGTGGCTCGTTGCATCGTGCCCCTGAACTACTTGGCTGCTCCCGCCGCCGTACCGCATGACAAAAAAAAAGAAACAAACCGTGTTGAGTTCCTACTCACACTAGCACCAACAAACCCACTTCATAGAATCACCACATCGAGCCGAACACAGCAAACTCAACCGAACCCAAAGACCAAGAAAACCAACAAACAAGCGAAGACATACACAACACAAACAATCAGAGACCCCAAGCGGCTGATATTCAACTGAGGCGACACGGGGAGACTAGTGTCGGCAAGAAGCTCTTCAGTCCGGCTCTACCAAGGTAGGCAGTCCCGTTTTTGTGAACGAGACTGGCGCTACATAGTGCAAATGATAGCAAAACAATAATGATACTATGAAAGAATAATTATGATGATGATGATGCTTATGATATGATGAGTATGATGACTTAATACTGATTAATGATAATAATGAATGAGTTTTTGTTGATGAGGATGAGGATGATGAGAACGAGGAGAGGAAAAAAAGACGACGAGACGAGACTAGAACGACTGAACGGTAACGACTGAAAGAAGCATAAGAAGACTAATACGAAGAACAGACTAATGATAAAAATCTAAGAATAATAGGGGGTGCCTGATTATGATAAGCCGTACAGTACTTTAACCATAGTACCAGTATTAAGAATTATATGTTGATAGTAGTAGGATAAGCAACAACGCTGCAAGGCAGGTCCGCAGTAGTGGTCAGTGCATTGGTGATGGTGGTAGTATATTTGGTATTAAAGTAAGGTAGTATAGTATATAGTAGTCAGCATGAGTGTCAGCGCAAAAAGC
>JADBJO010020528.1:0-31154 GCA_016801955.1 Conus betulinus
TCAGATCTCCACTATCCCGGCTTTTGTTAACATACAACCCCTCCACCCCGACCCCTTTGGCATTACCCAGTACGTGTGCCATCACCCAGTTTAGTTGGTGGTCTCGGTTCCCCGACGCTCCGCCGCCATGGAAAAAACCATGCATTGTGAATTGAGCTCATGGGACACCAAGAGTACATCCCCGAGGAGTTTGCGCAGGAGCGGAAGCTAACGCCGGGCCAGGAGCACAGTTTCTGTTAACGATCGTCGGGGACCCCATCAGCGAGGACGCAGATGGCGCCTTTTACTTCGAGCAGGTGGTCTCCTCCAACGGCTCCAGTCGCTCCTATGCAGGCGGCTACCTGTCGGCCCAGCGAGCCACCCACCAGAGAAACAACTCTTTCGCACAGGGACTCGAGTTTGTTTTGTTGCTGCCGAGGGGCTTTTTTTTGTTTTTTTTTTTTTTTTTTTCTTTTTTTTCTTTTTTCTTTTGTTTTTTGTTGGTAAGTGCTAGAGGCAAGTGTTGGTGGAATCGTATGTGAACATGAGTTTGTTTGAGGTGGAGAGAGGTGTTTTGTTAAACGGGAGGTAGTGTTAAATTGCAGAGAGAATTAAATTATATGTGTGTTATAGTCGCTGCAAGAGTCCTGTTCCTGGTGGTAAAGAGTGGGGTGGTGTTTGTGCAAACATCCCATCTCACAGCAGGCTTTTTGTGCCGCTTGTCCGTTTTTTGTGACAGGATGAAAAACAAGACGAAAAAAAAAAAAAACCAAGACAAATAAAACATTGTAAAATCGTAGTGCTTGTAGTAATATAGATGGAGTTCTACATGTGGAGGAAGGTGTTATTTGTGTTTTTGAATGGATGCGAAGGAGGAGTTTTTTAGGGAAGTTTTTAACTGAGCTGTTGTTCTCTTAGTTTTTTGTTCCCCCTATGGCTTCCATGTTACTGATTGTAAAAAGGAAAAAACACAAAATTGGAACGGGAATGGCATTATTTGGACCTCTCGCAATCTCTGACCTCACGACCCCCTTTCCTTTTTACTCTGATAGTGGCCAGTATACACCTGTTATTTTGGTACCCGGTATTGGGTTGGGTGGGGGTGGCTCCTCTGCCTCCTGGCAAGGGTTGTTTTCTCTTCTTTTTTTTTTTTTGTATTAGGTTTCTAGGTTAGTGGGTTAGTTTAGGTGTAAGAGGAGAGTGGGGTAGGGGGTAGGTTGTGGAATGCAGGGGTTGTAGTGTTAGACCCCCGTCGGAGTATTTGCACTTCTGGAGAACCACATTTGCGTGACAATTATGAAATTTGTCTTAGCTAATGCCAAAAAGAACTTTTGAAGTAGGAAAAGAATAAAGACGGACGACGGCTTTAGATAGCTTATGGATTGCATGAACAAAAAAAAAAAAACAAAATGGAAAACAACATCGGATCTCTATGAGGTGTGTAATCTGGATCTTAGTTTTTTTGTAAAGAGGAGTCTACTACGCGTGGGAGAAAGTGAGAAAATACGAAGCGTTTGTGTCTCCATCTCCTACTCACCAATTATTTACCTGTCCATACCTGCCCCCCCCCCTGGCCACCTATGCTCTCCTCGTCTTTCTTCTCTCTCTTTGTTAAGAAGAACAAAAAAGTTTTAAGACAGGGAAAAATTATATATTTTATTCAGAATTGGAAACTGTACAAAGTGTGTGTGCATGTGGACTGAAACAAGAGGAGACGGTTGATACCATACAGTAAAGTAGACCAGAATTGCAGGCCTACAAACACATGAATGAAAAACATGCAAACACACAAAAAAACACACACCACACA
Source organism: Conus betulinus (assembly GCA_016801955.1). Lineage (NCBI taxonomy): Eukaryota > Metazoa > Mollusca > Gastropoda > Neogastropoda > Conidae > Conus > Conus betulinus. Next base: position 1,790 of record JADBJO010020528.1, read on the forward strand.
TCACACCACCCCCACACACGCCCACACACACACCACACACAACCAACACACCACACGCATTGCTATAAGAAGAAATTGTCAGGAACAGAGGAGGCAGGGACAGAGGGGAGTGAGCAGACAACCCAGAGTATGCCAAGTGCTGCACTTTGGTGGCATTTGAAGTGTGCTACAGTGATATCACCATTGTTTTGCTGCTACACTTGTGGTGAAATGATATCCAACACCATTTCCATAAATTTTAAACAAAAAAAAAAAAACAAACTTCTTTATACACTTGAGGCTGCTTTACAGTGGCATTTTGCGCCCAGCAAAATCTTTGGGTTCGTGGTCTTGGGAGGAAACAAAAAAACCGACTCTGTGGCCTGTGTTCAGTAGCGCCATGGATGAGGATGAAAACACTCCCCCCATAGCTGACGGGGTGAGATGGAGGCAGGGAGAGGTTGAGTGTTGGTGCGGAAGAATGAAAAAGGGGTTGGCGGAGCAAAAAAAAAAAAATGTGGCAGCGTTTTAGGTTTCAGTAAGGTTTAGAGGTGGTTCAGGAGGTTAGGTGTATGGTGGCAGGGTAAGGTTTTCATGGTTTTAAGGTAGGAGGCGTTGGCGTAAGGTTCAGAGTACGAGGGAGGAAAAAAAAAGCAGAAGAAAAAAGGAAAAAAAAAAATCTCGAAAAGGAGATCCTGATTTGTTATTTGTAGCCTTGTCAACTGGGTCAATTTGATCGGCCAATTTTTTTTTTTTTCGCCCAGGGGATCAGGTCGGGAAAACCACACTATAACTATGTTGGCAAGAAAGGGTGGCAAGATTTCCGTTATTTTTAGAGTATCCACAATCATGATGTGTTGGTTACAAATGACATCTGCCAAGTGACCCGTGAAAGTTGAAGGGTGTGCTAATGAGATGTAATTCTGTCACATTTTGAATTTTTTTGGAAATATTTAATGGCAAGCAGAGGATACACTTAGACAAACTGCTATACACTTTAGAACGTCAAACCAATGCTACTACTGCATGCTTTTTTTCTTTAGAACTTTGGCCAGAAGGCTCTGCCAAAACACTCGGACAGGATTTACGCACAGTATGCAGTAGTGCACAGTGAGTTTGGGTCAGTCTGGGCGATCTTTATTCGTGACTGTTGGTTGGGTAGGGTTTCGTTTTCTTGAAATTCTGATTAACTTCTACAGTTTGCTACTGACTTGTGTCAGTACCAGTATAGTCTGTACACCAGGGCCCAAATGAGGTTGTGATTCTATCATGCTTAGTTCAATATGGAATGCCCCACATAGAGGTCACAACTTTCCCTTCCTCTCCCGTGCAGTTTTCCCTTAGTTTATCTTTTTTTTTTCTAGTTTTGAATAAAAGCATTGCTGCTTTTTTTTCCATCAGTGCTGAAAGGAAAAAAAACCATGTATGGCAGTATTCTGATTGCTGGCACACAGAGTTATAAAAAAAAAAGCCGAAAGGAATTAACGGAGGCAATACCGGACCAAGAAGCTCTCTAACCGAAACTAGAAAGAACAACGCACAGACACGAAGAACAAGGAGGAAAAAAAAAAAGGAAGGAGGAATGATAAGACAAGAGTTGAGTACCAATGAAACAGAAGAAATAATGGGGAAAAACAGGGAAATTTTAGAAACCGTCAGAAAAGAAAGAGGAAAATTGAGAAGTGTGTGTGGAGGAGGAGGGGAGAAAAATCGAAAAAAATATCTGCTAGACGAAAAGTAAGAAGAAGATCAAGAAAGAGAAGAAAAAGAAGAAGAAAGAGGGAACTGAAAGGGCGGAGAGTGGAAAGAATGAGAAAAAATAAGAAAAAAGAAAAGGGAAAAAAAAAAAAGGAAAAACGCAACACATGACTTTTATATTCATGGAAGTAAAGTAAACTATGTTTTTCCTTTTGTGTTTTTTTTAATGATGTTCTTTTTTCCACCCCCTTTGATGATTTTTGAATTTACATTTGGAGTAGATTTGTGCTTCAGGTTCTATATTGATGAAACCCCTCCACAAATTATGACCTAAATAAATTTTGGTGCCTTCGTTTATCACCTAGCTCACGCCTTAGCTAGCCCCCATGGTACCGGAATGTGCTTACTCTGTTTCCTTTTTCTTTTTCCTGATGTCTATTTTTTTTGCTTTTGCTCGCACTATGTGATTGTAGGCTTAGGTTATGGTTCCCCTGGTCGGTGGCATACCTAGATTGGGTGAAGCAAAGAGGTTGTTATTGTTTAACGCATCTCATGAGATCTATATCTTGGTCACTCTGTTTTAACATTAATTCTCCAGGCAAGACTTTATGTTTATACCGATATGACCTTGAGGATGATGTTGTGTAAACTTAGGTTTGATTATTTGTACATTAAGTGTTCTTTTTTTTTTGTTCTTTTTTTTGTTTTTTTTTACTGGATTTAATCTTTTGGTGTTCTTGGTTGTTCCTGTGTGGTTACGTCTTATATCATTTAACTCCGGACATCTCTAATTCTGTATTTATGTAATATCAGTTTTAACGTACAGATAACTGTATGGAAAATCTGGTTCTGCTCATAAACGGGTACAAAATATGGTCATAGACACTATTAAGCTGGAATATTCAGTTTCACTTGCACTTTCAATCACGTTAAACCCCCAGCCACCAAGCACACAGCATCACGACAGTACAGACCCAGAGCACCTCTCCTTTAAAACCATTGATAAAAAAAATCCAATGTTTGTTTTTTTTTTATTTTTTCTCTTAGCAATTTTTTTTTTAAACGGAATGTTGTGACAGTCTGCAAAAAGTTATTGTTTTACTAACATTTATTTTTTTACCGTTCAGGAGAGTAGATTGACTGCCGCTGGGATGATTATCAGGGCTGTCTTTGCTGAACACACGTAACAGGCGTGACAGTGGAATATGCCGGATAAGTTAGGTCACAGAATGTTGTTCCTGTCACTCGTCTTGAATTTGGTTTTACCGGGGGGGGGTGGGGTTTTTGTCTTGTTGGTTGTGGTTTTCCCCCCTACTTTCGATCACTCTCCACTGTCTTTCTTTCTGCTCACCTCCTCCATCAGTGAGGGAGATGTCATAGGAAGGCTTTTCTTGAGCTGCTAAAAGACCCCCATGCATGGAAAGCTGAAGCTGTTGGCGGGGTGGTCTGGGAACTTTGGTGGATGTGGCTGGGCGGCGCTGCTGGTGTGGACGCGGGCCTGGCACTCTGGTTGCAATCTTTTTGCCACCTATACGCAGTTGACATTTTTTGTTTGGATGGTCTTCATTTTAAAGGGAGCTGTGTGACTTCGACTGCGTTCTCGTCGTGGGTATTAATTTTGCAACACTACACATAGAAGCTCGTCTTGGTTGAGAACAGAAGACGTGTTTGGTTTCCTCTCTTCGGTCTTGTTTCCGTAGCCCTGTGGTGAGACTTATATGTTGAGTTTTTTTTTTGATTAGCCCCCCCCGCCATGACCGAGGCCGTCTTTCCCCCCTGCCGGGACTGCGTTTGTTTGTGTCACCAGGGGGGTTTCTCGGTCTAGTGCAGTGGGAGTACGTATCTGGCATAGGGCGACAAGACATGGGGGGGCATGCAGCCCGTCCGTCCACCATATCAATGTTATTTGGCCCTGTGGGCTTCAGTGTATTGTAGTAAGCAAAATTTCTTAAATCAAGGCCCGTCCGTCACGTCACAAGTGTATGTTGTTCCAGGTGTGTCACGAGTTCTCTTGATGAGAATGCCAAGTGGGGGTTAATCAAGGGTTCTTATTTTTAAGCGGTGTGCCCACATTGGCAGGACCATAGCAGTGTTGTGACTACCAGCACCCAATCATGGGCACACAACCGGGCGCACTTTTGCGTTCTTGATATTTAACTTACAGCAGTATGATTTAGGCACTGTATGTTTGTTTTACCCGTCGCCTCTTACTGCTAAGCAGATAATATACTTCCACGAAGCTAACAGGTTGCTTGTCTCTGTGAAGCACATCATGTCTTGTGGCAATTGTTGCTTAAGTAGAGTAGATGGGAGGACATTCAGCCGACATTTTGAAAAAGTCCCCCCCATGAAAAACCAATCCAGCCATTATGTTTATAGACACTAAGAGTATGGTTGCCATCTATGCCAGCTGTTGTCATGTGATCATTGTTTTTGCAACTGCACATACTGTGTGTTATTCTTAAACCAACTGCGCGCTGTATGATCATAGGCACACAACAGCCCCCCCCCGGGCACCAGTTGCAGACTTGAACCCACTACAGGCTAATATGGACCGTTGCATAGTCTGGCATCACCTACTACATTATGATTCAACGCGGCACATGGTAAATGTACTGTTTGGAGTGTTTTGTTCAAAGTATATACAGTTTTAGGCTTTGTGTTCGTATTTCTTTAAAATCTTTCATTGTAGGGTATGAGTCAAGACCAGCCTATCTATGACGAGATTTTACCATATGTTAACACAGTGAACGTAATTTTACAGTCGCGTGTTACTATATGTCCTACCACTTCTTACCCACTGCTGTACAGCGTTTTATAAGTATTGATTTACCTTGGCACCCTGCGGCAAGTGCCACAACCTGAAGAAGGCAACGCGCTTGCGGCAGTTCTCTGTCTCTGTGTCTTGCGCACATGTTGTGTGGTGAGTGCGTGCGTGTGTGCATGTCGGTGTTGTGTCAGATCTTCACCACTAACAGCTGTATGGTGTCTGGGTGGTTTCGTCTGTGTGTTCCTGGGCCCGCTTCCATTCACAATCTCCATTCTTTTGTTCGTTAGACTTGTTGTTGCAACCAACTGCTGTTACCTCATAGTATGTGATGCCTGCGTGTTTTTGTGTGGTTTGTACAATTGTTAAACTGACAATTAAAGGGTGTATTGGATATCTCCGTTCATGTTCATTATTGACCCCATTGGTTCTTCCTTCGCCGTTTGCCATAGAACTGCTTTGTTTTTTTTTTTTTTCCTTACCCTGTTTTGACCATAATGCGACAATTATTTGTGTTTTATGCACAGTTTTGTATGGTGTGTATGTCTGCCTTAAAACTGAATTCGTTGGAAAAACGAACACACAAAAACAACAAACCTGAAAGGGGTTGGGAGAAAGGTTAGAGAAAGGTTCGGGCCGGAGGGAAGGGGGTAATGAGGAGCGGTTTGCATTGTGTCGCTACATTTGCATGAGTGGGGTTGTTGATTTTTCTTAGTTAGAATTGCCTTCCTAAGTAGGCATGGTTTGTTTGGTGTTTTAATACAACTTTCCTCTCAGCACCTCTTTTATGATCCGTCAGCGTTTGATTTGGAGAGAGGAAGAAAAAGAAAGTGAATCGCTTTGATACGGTCTTCATTTCAGTTGAGTCATCCGTAAGTTGACTTTGTGCTGTAAGGTTAGCATCGTATAGAGAAGGTCATCAACGAGCAGTTCAACTATTCACAAGGTGCTATGTTACTACTATGTTGAAAACATCCGTGGCAAAGTGAGAGGAGGGTTTTTTTGTGTATTCCCTAATCAGAGAACAGTATAGAGGGGCATCATGAAGGAGCATCGATCATCAATCATTGTGCGGTGGGAAGTGGATTCATTATATGGACGAATGGGTTTGTGACAGGTCGGGAACAAAGTTTTTCCTTTCAATCCAGTCTCTTAAGACTTAGTGAGTTCCCAGTATTTCTAGAATTCAGGAGAGGATCTTTCAGGATATCTGTGCTTGTATACACCGCCTTCAGATTAAAGCATTTCCATTTGCGGTAAGCAGTAATTTTTTCAAGCATATTATGTCATAATCATGGCATGTTAAAGTTGAACATCCTTGGGGGTATGCTGTTTGTGTCTGTTTGAGTAACAGGATATTTTGCCTGATGTTAATGTATATATTAATGTAGAAAACAGGACAGAAAAATAGATATTGACATTTCACAGATAGCAACAATGAATAACAGATACCTACCTATTTTTTCACGCTGTAGTCTGGGGTTAAAAATTTCTGACTAGTCAATTTCTTTATCTGTCCACGTGGGCCAATAAGAACTGGCGTCATGTAATGTATATCATGTTTCAAATTCGGTGTGCAAACTATAGCTAGTTTGCCTGCTCTGTTATTGGCCACAATTTCACATGTCAAAAACCAAAATATACTAAGAATTGTGATGGTTCTTCATACTCGGATCTATAGACTCGATTTCCTTTCCTTCCTCATTCTGCTGCCCAGCCACAATCACGTTTGGGTCATTCTTAACAAGTCCACTTGAAATTAAACTCCTTGGGGCTGAATTTTGGATGAATTGCACAGAATTTAATTCACGTCTCTCACTATAAATATACAAAACTGACTTGGACTATTCTGTATTATGCGTGGATTTGTTTTTAGAGATTTTAAGGGCTTAGATAAGCTGTTTGTGGCGAAATATCATAATTGGATTAGACAATAACCCGATGAAGATTCGTTTCAGTTGGTTGCAACCTCATTGCATCACCTTTAGTATTGTATATCATCAACAGATCACCCAAAACATATCTAACGTTCACCTCAACTTTATATAGAACTGAGTAAGTGATTTTTTTTTTCTCAATTTTAATGTACAAAGTTTTTGTTTTAAGTCTTTTGTTGAGAGCACCAAAGGTAATTTTGGTGCTATTTTTTATGATAAGGCATCACTTGGCTGAAACTCTAAAAAGTCACCGTTACTGCGTCTCACGATGCATGTTATTTGTGTTCTTTGCAGCTAACTCACGTTCTGCTATTTTACGCTAGTGTTTTCACGCAATATGTTAATTAATTTGTACTTAAGACATCTGTTTTGGTTGAAATGCATTGCATGTGATCACGTTTGTCAAAAAGACTATGTCCTCAGTGGACATAATTGTCCAGATTTTTGGGGAAAGACATTGGTTGTTTTGTCATTAACTAGCAGGTCTTGCTTGCGCATTTGCCAGGTTTAGTTTTCGTATGGGCATGTTGTAATTCTTTGTGCTACATTCAAAAACATCAGTTGTGAAATGATTACTGACCATACGACGTGTCAACTTCTTGAGGGGACAAAACACACTATCGTAACGTTTGGGATCTCTACCTAAGTTGTTCCCTTCAGGCATAGATACCCTAGCACTCCTGTATTGTATTATTGGTGCCTCAAGAGGACCAAGTGTCGAGAAAGTGTCGTGTTTTTTTCGTTCTTGTGATTCATGTTGTCTATTGCTTTTCGGTCAGAGCCTTATCTTTTTTTCAATTCCGATTTAGAGTTTGCCTTGCAGCCTGCAGCCCGCCTCACATTTGTCAACTAGCTATCCACTCTGTCAGTAAGTGCCTGGGTCATTCAATAAGAAGCCAAAAGGATGTACATATACCATTCTAAGTGTATATATGTTTTTCACAGTCTGTCCTGTCCTGAAACCTTTCATAGTATGAAAAGGAGTACTCTTAATGGTGAAGTAATACCGAGAGGCCATTATTGAACAACAGAGAGATCTTCTTATTATATGATTGTTTTTGTAATGAGTAGAAGAAGTGAGACATTTGATCTCTTCTATATCATTACAGCCAGCAAATTGGAAAACTGGGAAAAATTCTAGAGGGTTCTGGGTGTATCCTGCTATATGGAAACCGGGATCATGTTTTCATTCATGTGTGTTTCCATCCAGTAATTCATGCCACAGCATAATTCATGGCAATCAGAAGTACAGAGACGTACAGTTTGAGATGTAGACATTGAGCTCATTGTTCCATCATTTGGTTTTGTGTGACGCGAGCCAGTATCAAAATCAGTTGTATCTGACTCATGTCTGAGAATGTCTGTTGAATATTACTATAGTAAAGATAATGTTATGATTCTTTTCTATCGAATCACAGTTAAATTACCAGTATCAATAACAGGGATTTTATGGATTTTGTGCAAACACACCGCCATATGTGACAAAACATTTTAAGAGTGTTTACACACACATCTTGTGTTTTCTCTATTTACCCAGGGGTTTGGTCTGTGTTGTGGTGTGGTTTGTTTTTGTGGGGTGGCTGGGGGGTGTTTCTGAATCTTCAGCCATGTGGGTTCCCGTTTTTTTTTTACCATTCTTTTTCTTTTTTCTTTTTTTCCTTTTTTTTGTCTAGTTTAGGACTGTAAATTGTTTTTGTGGCAGTTTGGAAAACTGTTGAAATCTTCCATGAAATGAGTCTAATGTAATAATTTTGCCATATTTTTGTTTCAACATTTTGAAAATTTGCCTTCCCATTTTCCCACACTTTAAGAGCAGCGACAGACAGCATAGCTGCCAGCCTTCCTCAAATCTTCAGAAATTTCCTTGTTTCAGAAAATATTCCAGACATGTTATATTGTTTCTACAGATGAAAGGTGACCAGTGGTGTGAAATAGTTGACATTGTCATTTGAATCAGTAGTTGACATTGTCATTTTCCGTTGCCCCCATGCGTTTGCATACAATCTTCGCGCAGAGGTCTGCAATGCCCTCCTAGGTATGTGTGTTGTGGGGATTTTTCCCCTCCGCAATGCCATTGCTCCTACACCACTCATCACCCAGCCATCCTACGCACAGCCACATTCAGTCTGTCTCTGTCCCAGCACTAGTAGCAGTTCATTGGGAGATACAGTCATCGGCAATTTTGGAAAGCAAGCAACCAGAGAAGGTCACACTGCACCACTGCAGTTACTTTTTGTAGTGTTCACTGGTGCATGTTCTGACCCTGGTATATAGAGGTCTCAGCTGCTGGTGACTGGAATTTGCCAGGGCACAGCGCCAATGTGAGTGCAGCAGCCAGCTCCATAGAGCGTCACGGTGTCCATTCCAGTGACAGTCCCCCAGTGACCTTGCCATGCCACTGACAACATGGACACAGATTAAAATGGGTTGGGAAACAACGGAAGAAAAGAAATGTTAGCTGATTGGGTACGACAAGAGCAGGGCATGAAAGGCTACAGAAATTTGAAACTTTTTGATACAAATGAGAATAATGATGATGATGATGATGATGATGATGCTTTTGAGTTCTGTCCTGGTCAGAGACGGGTATGACAGGGCTGTGCTTTACACTTGTTTACATATTTCCCAGCAATTTTTTAGTTGTGTTGTTGTTTATTTTTGTCTACTTTGGTACTATCCTGTCCCCGCAAGCTAATATAGAGATACTCTGTTTTAAGAAAAACAGAACCTGACAAGGCAGGGTTTTTTTCAATACAAAAATTTCGTGTTCTGAAGAGTTTGCGGTTCGCTTATTGTTCGATTTGACGATTCCTTCTCCTTTTGTAGGTGTGGGTGTGTTTGTTCAACTTCTTGATCATGTAGTGATATTATTGGCCTCACAACTGTGTAAATTATTATAAAAAGTGTAGGAGTAAAATTCAAACAAGTAACTTCTTACGGAAGGCATTGAAAAGAACTCTGCCTAGCCATTATCCGTTCAACATAACTATCAATTGCCATAAGATTAGAAGATGAAAATGAACAAATTTGGCACCTTTAAAGGAAAAAGTTTAGTTGAGTGAAAAGAACTTGAAATAACACCACAGGGAAGTTTTTTCAGTTATTTATACTTTTTTTTTTTTTATATAGAAAATCATGTTCTTTCTCTTCTCACTCATTTCTTTTACTGTAAGATGAGGAGTGCAGATCAGGGGAGAATTACAACGTATTCTGCAGAATGATGATCTTTTTTTTATAACATGTATTTATAGAAGATGTATTTTTAAAGAGATACTGTGAAAGTTTTTTTTTTGTTTTTGTTTTTGTTTTTGTTGTTGTTGATTGATGACTTGTGAGTTGATATTTAACGTAGCCCTACAGCCCTGATATGGCCCTTTGCGGTTGGCTGGGCTATAAAAGCAACCTTACCTTACCTTTACCTTTTTTTTCCTTCTTAAAAAAACGTTTTTCTGATGATTGAAATGGACAGACCTTTGACATTGAAGACCTTAATAAACACTAGGTTTGATAACTGTTTTTTGCAGGAAAAATACTAGCTGCGGAAACCAAAGCAAAATGCTGTCGGGATTTTTCTTCAACAAAGAAAATGCTTGTATCATGAACTGAGGAGAGAGTGTATTTATTGAGTATTAATGTGGAGTTTCAGTTGTCAAGTCTGCCAGGTAGAAAACCTGACTAGACTAGTTTGCTGAGTTGGGTTTGGGAGGGTGTTAGAATTGGGGTTGTTTTTTTTTTTTTTTTTCTTTAATGGTGTAACAGAGGAAAAAAAAACAAGAAGGTGTGACACTATTCATGATGGTGCGGTTGAAGTCTTTCATTACCCCAGAGGAGTTTTTTTGTCAAGGAATATTTCAAATCGGTTTTTGCATGCTGTATTTGGAGGTTAAAAAAAAAAAAAAAATTATGTCAAATGTATATAAGGGGTGCTTTTTTGTTTTATTCCCCCATCTTGATACTTGGAGAACAAAGTCTTGAGCAGAAAAAAGAAACAGAAAATTTTACGCATGCATGTTGGTGTATATAACTTTTTTTAATCATTGGGGAGGATCAACAGAATTACATCTTTGTTGTTTTTTTATTTTTTTTTTTTGGTAACAATTTCAAAGGCTTATCACCTGTCATATGTGTTCCATTGCTGTTTTATATACAATGTTTTGTTGCTTTATTTATTTCTTTTCTTCTGTCTCAGCTGTTGTCTTTCAAGTTTTAGATTCTATTGAACTTTTTCAAGCCATTTCTTGTTCTTTATTTCATTTGACTAGTTTAGTAATTACAAAGTCTTTTTTGTACATGCCATCATCAAGAATTTACATGAGACAAGAGATAGTTATTTTGGAGTTCTTATGCACATTGCCTTATTTTTCTTTTCAGTTGATTTTCTCCTTTCTCCTTTTTCCAACTTTTTTTTTTTTTTTTTTTTTTTTTTTTTTTACTTCTAAATTGTTCCTATCTTTGGTGTACATTGTGTTGTGTCGTTTCCCCATAGCTTGGTGCGCAGAGAGCGAGTTTTATTTTTGTTGAGTTGTTTTTTGGATGGATTTTGTTGTTTCTGTTGTAACATGGCTTTAATGTTTATGTTGAGCACATTAACAATGATAGTAATTGTATCTCATCAGTTTGTTTTGCATAGGCCTCATCACTGCCTTCTCTGTGTTTTAAAATATTTATGGTATTAAGGTGTATACAGCAAAAGAAAAGGGATAAGTATGCATTTTTGTTCCCCATCCCCTCAAACACTCCCTTCCACTTAACGCTGCACTTACATGCACACACATTCCCATTGACATAAAAACCGTAATCTGCAGTTTAATGTTGAAGTTATTGTGTTCTTTCAGTTAGTATCAGTTTGTCACAACAAAAATTAGAATTCGAAAAACTTACAAGAGAGTAACCAGTGAAAACCAGCAATGAATTCGTTTACGTCATACAGGTCAGGGGAAACTCAGAAAAGTCATGTAAAACACAGGGGCTTTTTCTAGTCTCTCTGAAAGAGCAGAGAAAATCAGGTTTGGGCCAGAAATCTGGGGAAAGTTAGTGAATTTGCTTAAATGCCAAACAGAACAACAACAAATTTTACAAAAGCATGTACAACTCTACAGGTTTATGATGAGGGATGGAAATTATTCCAGTTTAGTTGAAAACTAAGACCTTTCAAAAACAAAAAAAAAAAAAAAAAAAAAAGAACAGGAAACAGAAATTGAATAAGGTGTCAGGAACTCACTCTGCCTGCACTGTTATAGTAGGGATATGGCACTGCTTTTTTCAAGTATTTCATTTCAGGGTTATGTCTACTGAAAAAAGACATCTGGATGTTACAGTTTTCTTGCATCCTTTTTTAACGGTGGTACAACTTGATACAGGGAAAGGACCAGGGAAAGGATAAAGTTAGAAATGTTGTGTTTACAATGCTGTAGGAACCTGTGTTAGTTGCTAGGATGGAGGTGTAGGAGTTTTCTTTGTGCTTCATGGTTGAACGGAACATAATGAACGAGATGTCTTTGAAGGAAAAGATATATGTGTTTTTGCCTCCTGTTGATGCTGTATTTGATAGACAGAGAAGCAGAGAAGCGAGCAGTATGCTTGTTATTTATTGAGTAAACAAAACTGTACAGTTATGCCCTGTTTGACTGCTAGTCAGACATGAATTGCATAGAAGTTGAGTTGCATTTTTCAAGAAAATAAATACGTTCCGCTTTTTGTCTAAACTTTGTTTGCTTCTTTACATGTGTGTGTGTGGACCAATATTGTGGGTGTGTGGGTGTTTCATCGTGTGAAATCGTGTTAAAATCTCTCTCTCTCTCTCTCTCTCTCTCCTACGAATCTCTCTCTCTTCTCTCTCTCTCTCTCTCTCTCTCCAAGCTGTTATATCTCTCACAAAATATGATCCAACACAACAGATGAGGAAATCAAAATCTCTAAACATCTTTTCTTTAAATAAACAATTGAATTCAAGCAGGCATCATGTAAGCTTACAATTTGGACACAAATACCATACCACTTTACATTAAGGACGTTGACCTCACTACACGTCTCTACACAGACTTCAGTCTGGTAACGGAGGGTTTTTTGGCCCCGTCCTTGGGACCCGTCCTTTACCTCGCCGAGTCTCTTTCTAACAAGCTTCTGCAGACCTAGGGCCTATAAATGATGATCTTTCTGCCTTCTATTTCAGTGTTAACTAGGTTACATCGGGAGGGTGAATCCACTCCATCTCCATAGAAAAACAAACAAACAACCGAACAAGCAAAAAACTGTAAAATATATCATGGTCAGCCTTATCATGAGGCAGCAGATCTTGTGTCAAGAGCAGCATGGGGTTTCCAAAAGGCTGTGTCCTGTGGATAATCAAGTTGCCCGGTGCTTGGACTCATGGGTGAGTTTACAGGAAACGTGGAATACAAAAACCAGACCGATGTCCTGGTGATGGATTTGCGTCCACTAAAGCCTTGAACAGGGACAGCCACTAATTCGCAATCCTCGTAAATCCACAGCGCCAAGCACTACGGTAACACTAGTCCAGTCAACCCCTGAATGCTAGACTACCTTGGCAGAAGAACACAGCAGCAGGTGGTTGTGGACAGTGCCCACATCTGGACCTATTTCCGTGGAGTCTGGAGTTCCCCATAGGCTCAGTTCTGGGACCTGCACTACTCTTTCTCCATAGTAATGACCTCCCTAAGTAACCATACATGTATATCTCAACCCAAGATCCGGCACGTGTTTCAATAATCAACCATAAATTCCTATAGCCCTAAGGGGCTGTATTTCCTACATATTGAGACGGGGATGCCACGTAGTTGTCTCCATATTACACCAGCTGCGTAAATGTGCACGAACAATAAAGAAAACGAGTCTACAACTAGTTGAAAAAGTGATCTATAACAAAGACAAATACATCAGACGTTTTGAGATCCATAAGCTCTTGGTCGATGGGTCAGAAACATTAAAAGGAAAAGAGTGAACACAAATAAAGGAGGGGGCAACTTGGTCATCCATAAGCTGAAAAGTGAGCCGAGTGAAATCAAACTCCAAAAATACAAATCAAAGTGGAGGAACAAAAAAAAGATGGGGTGGTGTGGGGTAGACGGTGGATAGGTGGTAGACGGAGACAGGAGGGGTGAGGGGAGTAAATAAGATTTGTGGGCGAGAGTAATATAGTTAGACAGCTGCATGGTTAGTGTACAGTGTTTGTGTTTTGTAGAGGACGTATATGGGTGTATGACAATAGTTTACAAGTCATAAATCAATATATCCTACTAAGGCAAAAAGTTAAGTACCACCTATCATTCTTGACGTTCACTTGTCAGAGCGTTGTGTAAATAAAGGCTTGGAAAACGAAGTCACAATGACCCAAACTTGTTAGAACTACTAAAAATTGAACAGATGTTCCTTAACAGATCACAACACCTAAAAACCCACTGCGGTACAAGGTGGAGCGCAGCTGCACGTGCGGAAACCACGTAAAACCGGTAAAACGGGTGCCTGTGCTGGAGCATTATGAGTTTGAAAAAAAAAGGGCGACCAAAGATCGTGGGTCAATCATTTGAGTGGAACGTTGCACTGGGGTCCATCGTCATAGAATTCATGAACCCCCAGTATCAGAACTAGAACCGTTTGGCCACAAATCTGTAAACCGGACGGTTCTGTCTACGCCCAGGCCCAACAAAGCATTGGCATATTAAAGGCAAAGCTGACGGGACCCTGGCTGCACTATCGCACGAGGACGTGCCTTAAGCGTCATGACTGACGAAAGGGGATTTTCTGGAGCACGACGAGGTGGCTAGGACGTCCTGAAACGTAGTCCCATTCCCACCCACTGCCACAAGTCCTTGTAGAGAGAGTTTCGAGGCCACTGTGCCCAAGCGTGCCAGGCAGCAGGCCACGATCAGGCCAGTCCAGCGGTGTACCGGGGGACAGAAATGCCTGGGACTGATTTGCCTCATGCTGGTATTGCCCATACGCAATTCGGACTGTTCACCGTCATTCCAAAATTAAGGGCGTGAGAACTCCTGCAGAGCATTGCAAATTGTCAATGGTCAGTAGAAGGGAACGTAGTTTGTAACCGTTTGCACGAGTTTCGGGCTGTCATCAGAGACCAGCAGGTTCGAGTCACCAACTTACTCCAGTCTGTCACTTCGCGAGGAGGACGGGCAGACTGGTGTCCGTCATCCACGGTCGCTGGGGACGAGCAGCAGCAATGGGTCTCGAGTAAGAGTGTGCTGTTCACACAGACATGAAGTCCCGCTTCACCTTGGCATTATAATGACGGCAGGACCAGAGTGTGGTGAGCCGAATGGCAGGCAGGGAAAACGTTGTTGGCTTAGCGCCACAGTTTCGTGAGGTGGAATCGTTACGGGAGGGGGGGGTGACTAGATGGTCTGGGGTGGCTTCAGTCCGTCCAATGACAGAACTCCCATCGTACGTCTGTTTCAGGCAGCCATGCTGACCAGGGGTTGCACTTGGTACCGTGACGAGGATTTGAAGGCCCCTGCCCGCATCCAGCGCCCCCTTCAGGCCCATACGGGTAAACGCTGGCTGCTTACTTCCAAGCGAACAACGTCCGTACCACACCGAGCACCGGTCGTATGGGCTGATCATCTGCAGCAAGAGGGGATACATCCGGATGCACTGGCCATCCGCTCAACTCGCTCACTACTGATCTGGGAGCTGGGCTCCAAATTGCAGCACCTCTGGCTATCTGTCCTTGGACGAAGCGGGCGGGTAGCACCAACCACCACCACCCCCCCCACGCCAATGTTGACGAATGCCCCCCAGCTCTCACTAATCTCTTCTGTGCAGCAGGTGCAGTGGGTGGCTAAGTGACTACACTGCGGGGAGAGCACTCATATCGGACACGCTGGTGGAGACTCTTGCTGGACGCACGATTGTTGTGCCGACGCTTGCCTGGCGGCAAACGAGGTGGCTAACAACGCTACGGTACTGATGGTGGCAGTATATTCAGTTGTTGGCTTATCATGTGGACGATCCTGAGGAAGTGGGCTGATTGAGACACATTACAGCCCGCTGTCCGCACTGTTTTGATTGATTGATTTCCGGTGCAATGGTCCATGAATTTGTTCTTGAATAATAATTTGGAAGAATTGATTGCTGTAGGTCACCTGTTCTGCTTCTTACATTATTGGCTGGTAGGTGTTATTGGTCTGGGAGACAGCGTTGTCAATGTGGCTCAGTAACTTTTTTTTGCTCGAGTTAGTATGTAAGATGTGCTGACAGGGAAGGGAGAGTGGAGAATGGGGAAGGTGTCTTCTTGGGCAAGTGGGCCAGGTGTGAGAGGGAGTCCTGAGTGAAGGACTGTGTTGTGTGGGGTCGTGAAGTTGTCAGATGGATTTACGCCGTGGGAAGAACGGAGGACACGAAGAAGGTGGGAAGGGGCAGGCAAGGGAAGGAGTGATCCACATGATGAAGTGTTTTACAACTAAAAAGGTGATAACGCAAGAAGGTAAACAAGGCTACACAGGAAAGCCGTTCTCTGGTGTACTGAAATCCCCCTGGTCTGACGACAGTGCCATGATTTTTCCGTCAGTGACATGCCTAGGCTTTGTTTTGGCAAACAGCAGCAAATTTATCATGAGAAAAAGGGGCATAGTTACATTTCAGTTCGTCGTTGGGTTCACTGTTAACATTTGTCCGTGATCTGATGCAGTATCAGTGATCTCGGTCCATTAAGACGTATACGATAAGTTCAACACCGTACATTATTATCAAACAGAGTGCAAGTTTAGTTGCATATGAAATTCTTCAGCTGATTGAGAGGCAAAGGAGTACTCTCCTGAGAGAATTAGCCGATGGTACTGGTGAAGACGAGATACGGCCGGGTTTAGACTGAAACACTTCAGGAACGTAGGACTACGGCGAAACGTTGTCGGACAGAAAGTCACAAGGCGCTTGCGCGTAGATCGATGTTCACCGATCTGCGCGCCTGAGGGAGGTTCCCACCCCCGTCAGCAAGCTGCCAACCAAACAGCCTCGAGAGCCGACCGCCTAGTCCTTTTATTAATGCTGAGATGCGTTGAAAGGTTGTCTGGCGCCGCCCCACGCACTATCTGTCCCACTATGCGCTTCTCACATAGTAGTGCCACTTCCGCAGCAGGCATGGCACGTACAATGACGACGACGACGACGACGATCCTCGTTCTCTATTTCCTATGCTGTCTATTAATTTAAATAATCCATTGGGACTAATGCGTTATGGTCAAACATCAGCTAATTCGTAGCCACACAGAACCTACCCCTTACATTCTCTCATCTCTCAGTTCATCTATTCCATCAGCTTTAAACTCATGTGCAAGTGACTGGCCCTTCAAAACGTTTTGCAGGATGTGGGTCATAGCGAAATATGGACTTATCCTACGCAGATGCCGTGACCTACTGATGAAAACTCGAAAACTGATAAACTTGCCAATCCATTAGCCACTCCGGCCCGATACGTAAAACGCTGCACATGAACAAACTGCGTCTCGATAATAAGCCGCGCTGCCAAGGAGAGCAGTATGTAGGTCGTTAAATAATGACAGTGTCACGTGATAGCGTGAATCGGTACAAATAAGATCCCGGAAGGACTGTTGCTAAGTCAGTGAAATCCTAATGATTTGCAACACTTCGTACTAAATAAGGGGGGCTGTAAGAGGAGGAAGCATGTGGGGTATGACTGAACTATTTGGAAACTCGCCGTCCTGCGGGAGGGTAGGACGGTGGAGATGGGGGATCCCCATATACCTATATACATTACATAATATATATCTCATTATGAATACTTTTTATAAGATAGCGCTTATCCTACGAAGCACGAACCACGCTCTTAAGCAGCACATAACCATCCTGACATCGAGAAAAAAATCGTTTACGTCAACGGGCCCTGGGTATTGCCGACATGATACGGTTCCAGCTAGCGCTAAGACGTTCATAAGTACGGTACCCTTGCACAACTAGTCCCCATGTCACACAAAAAAAAATCGACTCACCCCGATTTCAGAAACCAGATTCCTCACCTTAAACTTTCTCCGTCTTTCTTTTTCTTTTCTTCTTTTTCTCATACATGTGCATTGCTTTGTGGTACGTGTACACACCTCCCAACGGCCAAACTGTAATGGGCTATTTTCACGTGTGTGCAAGATGTCACACGCGCGCGTACCAACGGAACTTCACACAGGAACTTCTTCGGTTTTTATGGTCTCATTTCGAACTACTGTTATGGGAAATGGAATAGAACCAATGTTAACCAGTCCGCGAGGGAATAATCCCCCTGCGGAGATTCGGGCCGCAACCCAGGATACCAGAATACGAGTCGGCGCTCGAACCACTGGCTATTCCGACCACCTGTTTTTTAGTCCTTCACCGTCTGCCCCCTTGTACTTGTTTTGCCTCTTTCATCTCCGTCTCCTACCCCCCGACCCCCCCCCCCCCAATTCACCCCCCCCTTTATTTTTTTAATTGCATGTTATATTTTTTGGCCAGCTGAAAACCTTCTTACCCGCTTGTGAGTAATAACAATGGCGAGTGAGGACGAAACGGGAAGAGAACAAAGCGGAAACTCACGGTGCAGCAGACAGTTTCCTATCAGTAGTCTTATTCATTCCTATAATACAAATTATCACTAAACATTAACACAGGGTAGGGAACACCCCCACACCCACACCCCCCCGCCCCCCCCCCCACCCACACAAAGGTAGAATGCGTATAAAAAAAAAAAAAAAAAAAAAAAAAAACATCTGTTTGGCTTCAGTGGGACCACGACATACTGCCTGTATCAAGTACGGCCAGCTCATGAACTTTGGAAACACCAACACCCCTTCGTGTCCTAAAAAACCGTTTACAGAGAAGAAGAAGGGGGGGGGGGGGGGTGAGCTACAACAGTATGTCCAGAATAGAACCGGAAATGTCGAACAAAGTCAAAAACTGGCAGTACGACAGAAAAAGGTGAGAGGGTCAGTCATTACGGAAAAAAGGTGATTTCAGAGGAATCACGAATGAAACCTCCCGCAGGACGAATTGGGAGGCTAATTTCGAATGATAGGCGGTTGGGGAATGGGGTGAAAGGGACACAGAAATGAGGATGGTTATTGATCAAAAGGGGGTGGCACACGGAGGAGAAAAACTAAGAAAGAAAGACAATCACGGCACACCCACGAGTGTTCACAAAGCTTAGATCTGTGTTTGTAGTCCAAATAGCCCCTCCCCAGCCCCCCCCCCCCCCCCCCCGCCCCCCCCGCCCCTCCCCCGAACACAACACATATAACCCTATGTAGAGGCTTACATGCAGCGACAGGAGGGGCCCGAAGTCACAGAGAAGAGGAGAGAAGAGAGAGAGAGAGGAGATGTTCCCACCTCACCATTTGACTAGTTTAGAGTCCAGGAAAATCAACCCACAAATCCAGAAAGACATTTCTTGACCTTGAATGGGAGATTTTCTTTCAACTGTTTGGCCGGGAGTATGTCAATAGAGAAATGCAATATCGAACGACATAATGTTTGGGACACCCCTCTTTCCCCGCACCGTCTGTTGCTAAAATTAACTCGTTCACATGCAAGATCGTATCTGCGTTAAAACTGGTCTCATACCGTGTGTCAAACAAGAACCGAACTGACAATAAACAGTAGGTACTCTTGCTCCCATAAGAAAACCATAACTCGGAGTCCCGCTTTTATTCAAGACTGGCGTAGCCTTTTAAACTTGAATAAAGTCAGACAACAAAGACGAACACTCTAACTGTGGGGAAAAACAAGCGCAGGCCAACACATCCTCCGTCATCACAGTAATGACTTGCAAAGACATGTAACTTAGATGGGGGGTAGGGGGGGGGGGGGGGGTTGAAAATGAGGACAATAGGAGCATGGGTCAAAGAAATCTGAGGATAAACTCTTCACTAGCTGCATGAGGGAACCATCACAATCACCTCCTGATTCTAGATCTATATGAAACTCTGCACCTAAGCCTGTTTGTCCGCTGGATCGAACGCATCAGGACGACACGGTTGATTGGGTTTGCCCTACTGAAGGGTGAGATAATGTTGAATTGGCCCTGGTGCCCTTAATGAACAAGGTTTACACAGACTGGTCTGCTATTCATCAACTTTGTCGCCTACAGTAGTGTTGTAGGGGTCAATGGGGTCGTTGCATTTCTAACTTTAAGCGGTTGTGATTAACTCTATGAACTGTTGGCTCCGTTCCTGGTCGTGCCCTTAAGGAATGTTAGTTCATACCGATTTGGTCGTATCGCTCTTGAACGTTGTCGTTTTTCATTTTGTTGGTCGACCGACGATCGCTGGAGTGTTGCTGTGGTCCCCCCAAACATGAGCTCCCCCAAAACTTCGGGCTGGCTCCTTCTTCATGCTCGGGGTGGCGATACGCTGTGCTGCCGGCCGGCTCAAGGAGGGATGACAGGACAAAGTCGCTGGTGTTATCATGTCCCTATAAACCTGTCGGTACTCCGCGTGACCCGCGGGGCCGGTGATGGCAAATTTTCAGCCCAATGCCCTGTCAGTAATGCACCGGTGTCTGCACCCCACAAAACAGCTACGTCAGCATCCAGGGCACGGTAGTCAACATCAGAGCAGCGCTCCTAATCGCCGATCGCCCTACTCATCTCCACGAGCTCCTTAAACGTCAAAAAGGAGATCACCTACAGCCCATAATACACTGGTGGATGTGCTGCGAAAACCCCAAATAAAGGGTTCAAGCAAAACAAAAAAAAGAAAAAAAAAAAAGAAAAAAAAAATCCAATAGCACCCCCACAGCAGCCAGCGAAAGGGTAGTTAAAATGAAACAAAACGAAAGTGGGGATATTGGGAAAAAGTTGCTGAAAAACTAAAGCCATGATGCAAACAGAATAAAATTTAGCCCTGGGACAATCTTTGAGCCTACGCCTGAGGATCCACCCAGAGGATACAAGGAAGATCAAAAGACAACACAAAGACGAAAAGAAACAAATACAAATAGCCTCCGATTTACTTGAACGAAATTGGAAATTAAATGAGGGCAGGGAAATTAAAAACCGAAACAGAGAACACATCTCTCTCTCTCTCTCTCTCTTCGCATCTCTCTCTCTCTCTCTCTCTCACAGTCTCGCGCTCGCGCGCGTGTGTGGTGTGTGTGTGTTTGTGTGTGTGAGTGTGAGTAGAGAAGAGAGAGAGAGAAGAGAGAGAGAGAGAGAGAGAAGAGAGAGAGATTATGAAAAAAATCAGAAGCATGAAATGCAAGGGGGATGTGTGGGGAAAATGTCATGCGACATTCTCATGGGACATATTTCACAACATAACAATAACGCAACGTGGATCTTACTTCCCTCCCCTTACCATTTTTTGACCAATCAAAAACTGCGGCATAAATCTTGTCGTAATCACTTTTTTGGTTTCCCCCCTTCTCTCTTCTGATAAGCTTACTGGCTGGGCGATATATGAATTCAGTCTCACCACCTGACTCGCTGACGATAGTGAAAAGGTAGTGAAATTGCGCTGTTCACACTCAGAAAGCACCAACGAAGAAATACAACATCATGATACCTCTGTCACCATGCCTGAATCTCAGGAACGCAGTTTAAAACTTTCAAGCAACGTAAAACCTTTGGTAAGTCATGTACTCTTCATCATCACGTCTCGATCCTGTTCACATCATTATTACTATTAGTATTATGTTTCGTTTATTGTAGGCCTAGTTCACGAACTTTTAATTTTGATTAAGACACTCGCACTGTTGACTGCGTAGAAGGGGTCAAATTTGACTTCCTGTTTCAACCTAAAATGGCACTCGGCAGTCACGTAGCTGTTGATTGATTTATTTTGTGTATAAGTGTCTCAGACCCAGTTTTCAGTTCAACCTGAACTGTCAATGTCCATTATTTTGTGATAAAGTGTCCAGAAAACCCCGCAGTTTCAGTTTGAACTTCCAAGTTTGATTGTTGAACATGGACTTTTTTTTTTTTCTTTTTTTTTTTACTGGCTGCGAGGCTCAGCCTTGTAGCAGAGGCCAGTCTGAACCATTGCTGCTACTGCTCCCTAACCAAAACACCACCATCACCACCACCCACACTACTACTACTACTACTCCTACTACTAACTACTACTTAAAAAGAACCACTGATAATTACATTCCGGTTTCAGGTTAAGTAAATTTAAAGACTCGGATGAGGTTGCTGTTCGTTGCCCTACTCGTACTAAACCGGCTAGCCTTATATTAGAAAAAAAACAAACACAAAAAAAACTAAAGGCAAAAAAAATGGAAATTTAGTCAGAAGCACAGAACCCTTGGAGGTTCCAGTTTACCAGAACAGAATAATTATTGGATACCTTCCTTTTTTTTGTGGGGTCAGCAATAGGACTGTAATATTTTAGTCCAGACCCAGCTGCAGGATACATCAGCCCCTGCTCTAGAGCAGCATATAATTCTATGCTGAAATAAATTCTTTTAAACATCCTATGATCCTGTTGTTCATACCCTGTCCCTTGCCCCTACCTCCTGTTGTCCAGTGGTGGCCTCCCATAGTTTCAAATGCACAATCTTTTCCAAAATATCAGTTTAGGCTGATCACATTTCAGTCAAAAGTGGATGACAAATGTGTGGTCTAGATCTGGTCTGGCACATGTACGTCATACTACATGTTAGGTGTCAATCAACATCAGGTCATCACTCATGTTTAGGTGTATCAATCATTAATCAGTTATGTTAGGTGTATCATCCTCACATTTAAAGTAGATTATCTCTGTTAACATTTTCAATACTGTCACAAAATTTTTGTAATAGTATTGGGTGCAGGTTTAGTGACATGCTGATCATCAAGTCTGTTGAGTTGATAGTATCAAGTCAGTGTATGACTCAGTACTTGATATAGTATTGTTCAAGAAAGCAGAAAGAACTTCTGGTACTTGTGTAAAAAAAAAACTTGAAAAAATTTACTATAGAAACAAAAGAAAAAATGAAAAAAAAAAAAAAAAAAAAAAAAAAAAAAACAAAAAAAAAAAAAGAGGAAAAAAGAAAAAAAAAAAAAAAGGCTACCCTTTCGACTGAAATGAAAAAAATATTTTTTGAGAATGTTTAAAAAAAAATGAAAAAAGAAATCCAGAAAAATAGAAAAAAAAAACTAGAAACTGAAAATCGAAAGAAAAAAAAAAAAGCTTATTATAGAAAAAAAGAAAAAAAAAAAAAAAAAAAAAAAGAAAAAAAAAAAAAAAAAAAAAAAAAAAAAAAAAACAAAAAAAAAAAAGAAAAAAAAGAAAAAAAAAAAAAACCAAAAAAAAACTCCAGTATACTGCAATTGTTGGTGAAAGTTCACCCAGACTCTCTCTTGCCTTTAAATAATCTAAATGAATAAAGTAAACCTAGGAGTTCTTTGAAACCTTCATATCTTATTATTTTCTCAGGGCCTATAACCAGTTTTTGTTGTTGTTCCTTGAAATTGAATGCTTTCCAATTAAGCTGTTTGTCATCATTTAAGCCTGGACTGAATGCTTTTGTAGTTTTAGTACATAGTGTTTAGAGCACTTTTGAACATGTTCAGTGTCTGAATGATAACTACTGTTTACACATTATACAAAATTGGGATCTGTAAAATTAAAAATCTTGAGTGTGTACAAAAGGCAAGGATTTATGTCAGTTTTATACTTGATATTTTTTTCGGACAGTTTCTCACACCAAAGTCTACTAGGATACAGGGTACCTTTGGAAAGTGTAACCTTTATCCCGCTAGATTACAACCTCGCCTGTTAATGTTATATCTCGACCACAGTTCATCGAACGTTCTTTTATATACGAGATTATGCAGCATCAGTCTGTGCATGAAATACTGTTAGTAAAGCCCTCTCCACTCGTCTACATCTTACTCTTATGAAGGGAAGAATTGTACTTGGTTTATTGGTAAGACTAAGACTCTTAGACTTATGCAACTTGATACACGCACAGGGCCCTTCGGTTTAAAGCTTTTCACATATCCAAAGGACTAAGAGCGAAGGACTCTAATAATTAGTATGCACAAGATGATAACTCTGAAGAGATCTCAGATTGCCACATGGTTGTTTATGATTGTGAACTGACACCAGGACCTTTTACATTTTTTTAGGGTAGTTTCAAAAAATAAATAAAAGGCCCAAAAAATTGACCTCTTTCCTACTAAACAATTACATTTTGAGTAATAATACCACACTTCTAAAGGCGACTGGAAAACAGGTAGATATTTTAGTCTGCTACTCAACCTACTCAGATCAGAATAAAAGTGTTTTTTTTATTTTTTATTATTTGATGCTGATTCAATGTATTATTATTATTTCAGACTGACCATGAGATCTGTTATTTGTGATGCTCGATATCAAGTAATTCAGAGGGTGTTCATACGAAAATAGCATCTGTTCACAAGTAAAGCTGCAAACAGAAGCATAGATCTATAGAAAATTATCTCAAGTAAAGGCTGCAACATGTACATATATTATGCTCTGGTGATATCTGAATCAATCTTGATATATAAGTTTGTTTAGAATGGATTCCTTAATTTAATCTTCAGATAAGAAAGTTACGTGGTGGGCTTTTTGTCCCTAGAATTTTAGGGTTCCCCTGTTCCCAACCCCCCCCCCCCCCCCCAAACAATTTTAACCAGTTCTACTGTTTAAATGATAATCAGTTTGTGAGTTACCAGATAGTGTGATCTTAACATAAACTTGTATTGTTTTTCCATGGTGAACAATACACATACACCACCGAGTTGATCTTGATGATTAACTTGTATTGTTTTCAGGTCAGAAATACACACACACCACACACACAACCCACACACCCCCACATCACACTATGTGCCGTCACACACCACACACACCCACCCACCACACACACACCACACACACACACACACACCACTACGAGCACACCATGCACATTCACAATAAACACACGCACATCACACACACATGCACACTACACACACACACACACACACATGACCACACACACACCACACACACACCCACACACACACACACGTTCACACACAAACACACATCACACACTCCACATGCAGCACTCACACAAGTCACACATCACACACAACATGCCACTGTGATGCACACACACACACACCACACACACACACACAGCATACACAGACACTGCATACACACACACACACACACACACACACCACACACACACACACACACACAACACGCTGACAACACACGTGACACACACACACACACACCCACACACATTAATATGCACGTTGCGCAACAAACACAGAGCAGACACGACATACAGACACCACACACAAACACACACACACACAGTCACACACACACACACACCACAGCACTTGACATGCACACCACCCACCCACACACAGCACCCACACACCACACACACACACACACACACACACACACAACACCCACAGTGCCTTTTAAAATTAATCCGTCATCACCCACAGTAATGTGCACAGTTGTAGATACTCTTTAAATGCCAGGGAAGCAACCATGACATTGCATGCATGTGTGCAGGATAAATTGATTCATGCGTTTAGAATGGTAAACTGAGCATTTAAAGCAAAGCTTTTCTTTTCCGTTCCCATTGGTTTTTGCGAAATGGCCCAGGTGGGCGTATACTTCAATGCGGCAGCAAAGGTAGGATACTTTAATGGCAGCATGTTGGTAGGAATATGGGAGTGGATTTGAACGTGGCATGTATGGATGCAAAAGAAACATGAGGAGTAGGATATGTTAGGGGGGTGGGGGTGGGTGGAAGGGATTTAAATTATATTATTTTCTTATTTCCTTTGTATCATACCAAAAAAATATACTATCGAAGGAACTCTGTTATACTTCTCCTTTAGTTTAACTCAGAGGCACAATTAATTATGATGAAATTTTTAGCACCCTTGCCAAGGACTGAGTGTCTACTTTAACATTCTTGATTGTTGCATTGACTATTTTATTTCCCTTTTAGAGTGAAAAGTTTCTTTTAATTCTGCACATTTTTATAGAAATTTTGTAGTGCATATATGAAATGGCAGTTTACTCTCAAATCACCCACTTTAAGCTGGTTCCATTGTTCATAGGCTTTTTGAATCAGCTGTTAATTATTGTAGATGCAGTGATTCCTATTAGTCCTTATCCAGCAAGGAAACAGATGGCATAAGCACAACTTTCTGCCGGTAGGAGATTTTTTTGCCCATCACCAGCCTGATGCAAAGTAGTATTTTGGAATTGTGAAGAATTTTTTTACCTGACCCGCCACCTAAATACTGAGTGGTCTGCGAAGTAGCCGTGTGATTTGGTGGCAGGATAGTGACGTTGGTTGCACTTTTCGTTCTTTTCACTTTCGTGACTCACAGACCGCGTCATGACCACATCATAGGATCCTTGTACTGATTTCATCAATGGAATGCTGCAGACAAAAGCTTTCCATTCTCATCAATTTTCCCATGATCTCCCAGCTCCGTCATTGCCTAACTGAAGAGGCATGTCCTAACAGCACTTAGCTCCTGATCCCATCTTTTTCTCCATCATGCCCCCCACCCCCCCCCCTACTCCTCTTATCAAAATCCCCTCTTTTTTAAAATCATTTTAATCTTAATAATCTGTCTTCAAAACAGAACCACCTTGGTGATTTTTCCATTAATTTTTTTTTTTTTTTTTTTTTAATTGTGAAATCATGAAACTGTAGAACATTCCATTCCAGGGTCACTGAGATGTTATTATGTATAGATATTGTGAATGTTCAGCGTCAATTTTTTTTTTTTTTTTTTTTTGTCTTTCTTCTATATCTTTTTTTTTTTAGAAGGATTCATTGCCAGGTAACTTACTTTCCTTAAGGAAAATACTGTACAAGAAGGGTGGAATGATCCTATTAGTGAATGTCTCTTGGACCGACATTTGTGACTTGTGTACATTCATATACCCTTTTCTAGACAATGTGCAATCAATTACCAGGATTAGACTATACATTTCAAAGCCAAACTGAGTATTTTTTTTCTTTTAAAAACGCCAAAGATTACAATTCTTTCCCATCAGGGCTGTGCCCTCAGAGTAGGAAGCTTATAACTAATATAAGGACTAAATCTTGTGGTACTGGACATGGTCCTCTCGGTGCAAAGACCAAGCCCAACGTTTTTTTCAGTGAATGATGCTTTTTGGCTCATTAATGACTCACTGAGTGATGGACTGTGGCTCTGGCCAAATGTAGATAACCCCAGAACCAACAATAACAA
This sequence comes from Conus betulinus, assembly GCA_016801955.1. Taxonomy (NCBI): domain Eukaryota; kingdom Metazoa; phylum Mollusca; class Gastropoda; order Neogastropoda; family Conidae; genus Conus; species Conus betulinus. The sequence goes on from JADBJO010020528.1 coordinate 28,371, forward strand.
AGTTCTCATACTTTGTGCAGGATCTGATTGAGTCCTCGCGTTGATGAGTTTTGTTTTCCCTTCAAACCTCTAACCCCCCTACAGCTAATTCTATACAGTACAACTTATCATTTATGTGAGACTTCAAATTCAAGACATCCGGTAATTATTAATATTTTACCTCCTTTTCTTGCCATTGGTCCTCGATGGTGAATTTTAGCTTCAAAGGGTCCTACCCACCGTCCCCATTATTCTATGTAGCTAAAATCTAACAGACAGTGATTCTCGTTGTTCGTTAATTCAGATTGACAGACAGGTTATAAGCGAAGCAGAAAACAAAAGAGTGGTGGGTTCCACTCTAGAGAAAGACGACAGTTTCTAAGAAAACAAACCACAATATAGGTGTGGATGGCACAAAACACATTCACTGAGCTCTCCTTGGGTGTACTAGCACCCCCCAACTGTAATGGACAGGAATCTCATTTTGTAGAACAGTGAAGATTTATAAACATATATGTGATGTTGCAGAAAAACAGCATCTAGCAAACAACACACCATTACTCCATTTATTTGACAATGAACCGTCCCAAGCAGTGGGGGGGTTTGGGTTGGATAAGTTAATGGGTGTCGCTAGGCCAGAGGGATGACTGGGGGACCCCCTCTCCCCCTCCCCCTCCCCGCCCCCCCCACCCAACCCCACCCCCCACCCCACCCCCCCCCAAAAACAAAGTCATTTACAAATGTAACATTGTTTTTTAAGCATTGAAACATGACATTTTGCATTGCCCGTCTTTTTTTTTGCACCTTATTTTCTGGCCATGATTTGACAATGATGACATATAAATGTGTTATCTGATCTAACCTACGACGACAGCCTTGATATGGCCCTTTGCGGTCGTGCGCTGGGCTCACAAGTAACATTACCAATTCACCTTGCTATTTTGTTATCTATTGCTACGGGGTTAGGGTGGATGTGGGGGTGGAAGGGGAAGCTGTGTTTACAAATGATAAATGTCGGGTTGATGGACGTCAGTGTTGCAAACGTTGTGGTCTCATCTCGTTAGAATCATTATCCACTAGTATTGTTATTTAACACGTATCCTCTGTTGTTTTTTCTTTGCACTTTATTCAGCTTTGTTGACGGGAAATGTCTCTGGCCTTGTCTTGAGTGCTAAGGTCAGGGTTGTTTGTCAGGTACTGTGCGTACAAGGTGAATATAAGAACCCGAGATCTGTGTCGCGTGTCCTGTGTATTGAATACATCAGTGGGTCTCGTTCATGGAATTGTTTTCCCAGCCATTAATTTTAATTTCAAGATATTGTGTACACATGATATGTGTACATTTGTGAACCACCCTAATCTCCTCTCTGTCTGTCGCTCTCCCTTAGTCTCATGTCAATGTATGTTTTTCCAACTTTACAAACTTCAAAAGTCTGTAAAATCAAAAACATTGCAGATGACATAACATTTTACCGACTAATCGAGCTCTGATTAGCTTGCACTCCCGCGCTACTAGAAAAAGTCGAAGTTTTTGGTCGGTTGTCCTGTTCTCAGCTCGTTCGCAGTTCTCTCAATCTCAAATGTATTTTGTCGAGCAACAATGAAAACGTGATGATAGACCATAGATTCAAAATTCGTACACCCCCCGACGTCACAAAGCTCGGTGTGTAACATTAGCACAAAAAGACATTTAAAGAACTGGGTTGATGACTACCCCATTCAATTGAAGTGTTTGTCAAGATGATCCCACTGTCCATGTGCCTGTAATAGATATTCGTAAGTGTGCCAAATCGCGGGAATGAAGGGGGGGGTTTAGAGGTAGGTGGGAGGTGGGGGAGGAGCAAAGGAGGGAGAAATGTGGGAATGAGTTATGGGCAAGGGTTGGCAGGAAGGAGAACAGGAGGGGTGAGATGAGCAATTGATGTTAAGTTTATGTGTCAAATATGCCCCCGAGAAAATGTTTAAAGGGCTTAATTGCTGAAGGGGACATATTTATATCGTTGTCGAAGTCACTCTTCATATCTCTGTCTGTCTGTTTCAGTCTTTGTTTTTAAATCTCTACGTACACATAAGTCACTATTTCTTTTTCTGAAATGCTACACATCAAACTCCAAGTGCCCCTTTTCCATCCTCCTCCTGTTCACCCCCCCTGTCCCTGTCGCCCATTGTTCAATAAACTGTTCATGTAAGTTATCATGTGTGTTGTACTAACAGTATGAACCACATACATTATGCCATTCCTGACCCCTTAGCACGGAATCTGTGGGGACTGGTTTTGTTTTGGTGATGTCAAGAGACAAGATGTAAAATTTACTGTTTTCTTATTAGATAAGTTACGTAGTGTGTGCGAACACACCCACAAATGCACACGTACAGACACGTGCACACAATTGACAAACAGACACATACACACACACAGACATGGACATACACACACATACACACACATGCACGAAGCCACACATACGCCGTGCACGCGCACAAACCACAACACGCACCACACCACAAAAGCACACACACAGCCACACACACACACATACACACAGTGTTTTGACACAGACAACCATAAACCCTCACAATGACAAAAACACACACACACACACACACACACACACACCACACACCACACACTCGACACACACACAAAACACAACACAGAAGTGGTTTGCTAATCATCTGTGATTGTTTCATTGAAAACTGTTTTGAGTCGTCCCAGCATGAAGTGATTTGACATTGTGCTGAAGAGTTCAAGTTTGTATTTGACTGATGTGCACATTCTTTATACAGAACTAATCAAAAGAACTT
>JADBJO010020529.1:0-2500 GCA_016801955.1 Conus betulinus
CTCTCATATCTCCTTCTCTCACAGATAATCGCTGTAAAGTGTGTGTGTGTGTGGTGTGTGTGTGTGTGTGTGTGTGTGTGTGGTGTTGTGTGTGTGGAAGATGTACCTGCAACACACCTTTTTTTTCAGTCATGACGTTGTGTGTGTGGTGTGTGTGTGTGTGTGTGTGTTGTGTTTGTGTGTGTGTGTGTGTGTGTGTGAAGATGTACATGCACACACCTTTTTTTTCAGCCAATGGCATGTGACTTTGGAGGTATATAACAGGAAGATTTCCATTCAGTTTTCCTTGGGCTGCCATCAGAATCGGATGATAAAACGTATGCTGCCAAGCTGGGGTCTGTGGCATCACGATCTCTGCTTCATTACGTCCTTTCCAGCGCTTCTCAGTCTGTCTGTCTGTCTGTCTGTTTGTCTGTCTGCCAGTCTGTCTGTCCTCCTCTCCTTTCTCTCTCTCTCTCCTCCCTCTCTCTCTCTTGCTCGCGCGTGTGTCCCCTTCCCCCCTCTGTTTTCCTTCCCCCACCCCCCACCCCACCCACCCTCTCTCTCTCATCTCTCTCTCTCCTCTCTCTCCCCCCCCCCCCCCCTCACCCCCGAATGTTTTCTTGCTAAATAATGAAATCAAAATCCAAGGAAAACGTCACAGCTTAAAGAAATTTTCTCCATCATACTACAGTGTTCTTACTTCATTTACTGAGCACCAACTCGTCCTGTTCGTTATGATTAGAGATGAATGAGGCAAGAAATGGGAGAGAACTGTTGGAGCCTTCAGCAATCCAGGGGAAAGAACTGGAATAGTTCCTGGGCCAGCCAGCGTTAGTTGTGAGTGATGCAGAGAGAGAGAGAGCTGCAAGCAAGACAGTCGCCATGATGGCTACACCAAGTGTTCACCTTCTGTGTCTGCTCTGTTTTCTGATCGTCGATTTTCACCTCTCCTTTGCTTCACAGTCGCACGATGGTATGTTGAGTCATTTTCATTTTTTCATTTTAAGTTTCGGGGGGAATATGAATGTGTCTTTTAGATAGTTCTATCTCTCGAAAAGGAGTTTTAAGCGATGGTGTCGACAGAGCACTGACAGAGAAGGATGTTTGCGGGCCATTCTGTCAGTAGCGTTGTCTGTGAGACATTTGGAATTGAGCCCCGGGAAAATTCAACGAAAAGACGTAGTCGTTTCTCATGAAGGTATTGTAGGATTGTATCACTGTGTTCTTCATTAAAGTTCAATGAAATATATCTTACAGGCAAACTCCGTCAAACTCCGTAGGTTATTGATTGATTTCTGGTCAGGGGCTGTGTATGTTTTGCAGGGACATGGAGGAAAATGTAGCCTAAATTGACTGTGATGTGATTTTTGCGGTGTCTTCTCCTCTTATGTGTAAGAATTCTTTTGGCTTCATTAATACTGGCTTTAATTTTACTTAGATCTGTCATTTATTTGTAAACCACGAGGTTCGACGTCTCAGTTAATCGCCTCAGAGAGAGATCATGAAGTAACTATCGATTATATTTGTATGTGGTTTTCTTTGACGTTGATGTTACGAATCTCTACACATCTTGGTTTGTTATTCGGTTGACGGTTATCACGTAGACATATCGTTATCTCAAACATTCCCCTTTCAGGAATGACCTCACGCCTGTTCAAAGGATTCCCGAGTCTGCAGGAAATAGTGTGCTCCGGACACAAGTTGAAAGCAGAGGTGAAGCTGCTGAGTTTGCAACTGTTCAGACTTCCAGAAGATGAGCTGCTGGCGTCGTTAAACGGTTATTCCCAAAGCTGTGTGACACTGGGAGAGTACTCCTCCTGTGTGGTGAACAGTCAGGACACACACCGCTCAGAGCTCAGGATTCTGGTGACGGATCTGAAGGAAGGGGAGAGCAGGAGATACAAGTGTACGGCCAATACAGTGGATTCTTACGGCTTTTCCAAGAGATTTGACTTGGATCACGACAGTGAGAGGATCAGTGAGTATCGGTGTGTACGGATTGGTTACGAATTTGATATAAAGGAAGAGAACACATCTTCAGTATATTTTCTGGGCTTGATCAGCATGCGTGTGCGCGTGTGGGTGTGTGTGTGTGTGTGTTGTGTGTGTGTGTGTGTGTGTGTGTGTGCGTGTGGTGTGTGCGTGCGTGTGTGTGTGTGTTGTGTGTGTTGTTGTGTGTGTGTGTGTGTGTTTGTTTGCGTGTGTGTGTGTGGGTGTGTGTGTGTTAGCGTACGTGCCTGTGTGCGTGCGTGCGTGCGTGCGTGCATGCGTGTGTGTGTGTGTGTGTGTGTGTGTGTGTGTGTGTGTTGTCAGATTGATTGACGGATTAATTGGTCCTTTCTGTGTCTTATTTTGAAATGTATTTTGAAGCATAAACGTTAAAGAAATGACACGTTATTGTGTAAATAGGAGGTGGTTATTGAAGAAATAGGCGGTGGTTATTGTGAGAAAAACGCGCAAGAGAGTGGGGGGGGGGGGGGGGGGGGGGGGGGGAAGAAAAGAAATTCTTAAAATGCTC
>JADBJO010020529.1:7500-10000 GCA_016801955.1 Conus betulinus
AACGAACTTCTAGCGTCGTTGACCGAACATTCAGAGAGCTGTACGACGACTGGGGGGAGTACTCCTCCTGCCAGATAGACAGCAGTGATGCCAATCAGTCCGAGCTGCGGCTGTTGGTGACGGATCTGAGGGAAGGGGAGAGCAGGAGGTATAAATGCACGGCCCACCACCATGGACTCCTACGGCTACTCCAAGATTCTGACCTGGGTCACCCACCGTGCGGAGAGTCAGTAAGTCACCGCGTGTAGTGATGGATAGAGGGGTGTGCCTTCTGGGACAGCTGCTGCTTTAAGTAGTCACCCACCTTTGTCACTGTGTCTGTCTGTCCTCTCTCTCTCTGTCTATCTCTGTCTCTCTCTCTCTCTCTCTCTCTCTCTCTCTCTCTCTCTCTCCTCTTTGTCAGTCTGTCTGTCTGTCTATCTGTCTCTCTCTCTCTCTCTCTCTCTCTCTTCTCAGTCTCTCTCTCTCTCTCTCTCTCTCTCTCTCTCTCTCTCTCTCTTCTCTGTCTGTCTGTCTCTGTCTCTGTCTCTCTCTCTCTCTCTCTCTCTCTCTCTCTCTCTCTCTCTCTCTCTCTGTTGTGTGTCGTCGTGTGTGTGTGTGTGTCTCTGTCTCTCACTCTCTGTCTCTCTCTCTCTCTCTGTCTGTCTGTCTGTTCTCTCTCTCTCTCTCTCTCTCTCTCTCTCTCTCTCTCGTTTGTCTGTCTCTCCCTATCTCTCTCTCTGTCTGTTCTGTTGGTCTCCCTCTCACTCTGTCCCCTCTCTCTCTCTCTGCTCTCTCTCAATTGTTTGTCTGTCTATCATAGTCTGTCTGTCTGTCGGTCTGTCTCTCTCTCTCTCTCTCTCTCTCTCTCTCTCTCTCTCTCTCTCTCTCTCTCTCTCTCTTTAATCTTCGCCCGCCCATCTCTCTCGCTTTCCCCTCTTTCTTTCCCTCCCATTCTTTATTCATGTCGCTGTCTATCTCTGTTTTTGCTATCACTTCAAATAAAGATGTTCTTCGGAAGGCTGAGCATCTGGCGTCACGTGAAAGATGATTGTGTGTGGCACTTCTGAACGTGCTGTCGTAAACGCCTCAAAGTGTTACGTGTTTTTTCTATAAAACTACGTTTGTTTGTTCGTTTGTTTGTGTGCCACAATCTCAAAGGGAAGCGGGCTGTCGTAGCCGTTTAAAGCTTGGTGTATAACCGTGGAACTGAATGGATAGAATTATTTCATGCCGTGTTTTTGGTCCATAGCTAGGGCGTGGTGTTCAGGTATGGTCTGAGGTGACGGGTCTTTAGAGAAATGACATGAATGGGTAAATCACATCAATTGATTATGGAACAATGTCCACAAGTTGACGGGAGTACTCGTTAAGATCTGATTTATGGTGAGGCTGGTAGGTTTCCTGTGCATTTGAATTGATGAATGAAAGGTGTCACACACTGAGTTAGAAAGTGATAGTTATGGATGAACACAGACTGTCTGTAATGTTATGAAACGCAGGATATGAGAGGGGAAATACAGACTTGTCTGTTTAATGTTATGAAACACAGGATATGAGAGGGGGAAACTGCTCGGGCATCACGCATATTTGATTTGTAATACACAGGTAAGTTTGTTTTTTTTTTGTTGTTTGTTTGTTTGTTGTTGTTTTTGTATTTGCTTACATCGAAGAGAGGATTTGTTGCATTGATTTTTTTTTTCATGTGTTTAAAACAATGAATGTCCAAACCGTAAACGGCAGGTTTGGGACAGCCATACTCAACATACTAATGAGTGTCCTTTTACGGATTGTTGAAAAATGAAAATGATCATTTAATGGAAGCGGAAACTTTTATTGCGTGAATAGACTTATCAGACCACATTAACAAAGTTCACGTTTGGTGTTTCAGGTATTACGGTGTATTGTCCCTGCTAATTCGATTTGTTGTGTTCTTGATCAAAAATCCACCAGGAAAGAAAATGTTCATCATATATCCATATGCCTCGTGCTTGCAGAGCTATGACGAAAACACATTCCACTGAAATATTCCGACGTCCAGCACTTTTTTTTTTTCTTTTACATTAGTCATACTTTGTCATCAAGAAATGAAAATATAAGTAATCTTGCTTTACCTGTGCAAGTCCTTCAGAAGAAACAGCGAGTTAATACGAGATAACACATGTCTAACAAACGGTTTTAAATGTTTGCACGTGAATTATCTTGATACAATGTAATTCTTCGGAATTGCCCCATTCAGATGGAGCCTTTCTTGAATAAATACTCATTATTTATCGGGTTTTCTCTCTTTGCTTTACCTTTCTTTCTCTCTCCTATGATAACCTGCACATATTAGCGTGTGCACCTGTTCACTGCACCATCAGCTTTGAAGGCATGCTGACGCCTTTGAGCAGTCTTGAATGAGCGAACAAAGAAATAATTATGGAATGTATAACTCGTTCGAAGTAGCATATTGGACTCGCGTCGCGTGGTATTGGTGTAGCTGTTAAAAGTATAGCAGCTCAAACAAACTTGATCTAAC
>JADBJO010020529.1:15000-27500 GCA_016801955.1 Conus betulinus
CTCCGCCTTGTCTCTGTTTTCCTCCCACCTCAAAGTAAAACATGGATACAACAACTTTCTTTGTTTAGGTGGTAGGTATCTAGCATCACGTGACTTTCGTTGAAATTTCAACATGCGATTGTATTCGCTCGTAAGTGTTTGGTGTGTGCTTTTTTAATATTCAAAGCTAAATTTTAAGGTATTTGATGGCTACAAAGAGCCCATAGTCCAGTAACGTTTGAAATGAGGGCTATGGGACATAATAGAGAAAGACTACACTTATTTCCTAAGTAATGTTCCTTTAAATGATCTTTACAAGTTGATAGAAATACTGCACTTATTTCAGTGTATAACCAACGTGGCACATTTTCGGTGTTTAAAGATTCCTTTTTTTTTTTAATGCGTCAGGTATGATTTAAAGTGGTACATATAGGTGAACACAAATTACCTGTCGGCTGGTTGACTTGGACATGAGATGGAGTGAACCGCAAGATGGACATTTATACAACTGTCAGCCGTGCGTTCCTTCGTCTTTATCCCTCACCTCGTACCCCGTTTCCTTCCCCCACCCACCACCCACCACCCACCCCCCCACCCCCACACACTTTACTCCTTTTTCCCTGCCCCCTTCCCCTCCTCTCCTCCACTTTTGTCCCATCCCCCTTTTCCCCATTTATTCTTCCACCCGCCCTATGCCTTACCCCCCCCCCCCCCCCCTCCTCCTCCGCCTGCTTGTTTGTTTGTTGTTTGTTTTTTTGGTCGTTTGTTCATTTTTCATTTCGACAATTTTATTTTGTTCCCCTCATGGGCGAGGGCGGGATGTAAAACAAAGCATCAACCTATTACCCTCGATAATAAAGAATTGGTCTTGTCTTGTCTTGTTCGCATCCCCAATTGGTCTTGTCTTGTCTTGTTCGCATCCCCTATCTCCCTAAAATGCGACTGTTGCAACTGTCTACGACAAGAATGATTCCCCCTTGATCTGCCCACTACGCTGATGAGTCCCCATGCCTGATTTGGAGACTATCCAATGAAAACTGTGGATTTAAGCAAAGTGTAAGAAGACACATAGACATAATATGCTTTTATTGTAAGATGGTTTACCGTTTGCTTGGAGTTAGATGGAACATGATGCTGGTTGTGTTGCCACTTTCTTTTAAAGAGTGAATAACTTGTACATGGTAGAACTGGCACGGTCATACTGGAAATAGTGAAAGGGTTTTACTTTTGCAGGTTGTTGAAAATAATAATTTACTTGAAGCTTTTTTGTGCGAATATCAGTGGCTTTCCCTTGATCCATATCAACAGTGTTTTCTTCTTTAGTGCCTCAGATGATGCTGTACGTGGTAAAGATATTTTATTCACACAGAAGAGTAATTGGTATGTGTGTGTGTGTGTGTGTGTGTGTGTGTGTGTCTGTCTGTCTGTCTGGGGTGTGTGTCTTTGTGTGTGTGTGTGTGTGTGTGTGTGTGTGTGTGTGTGTGTGTGTGTGTGTGTGTGAGAGAGAGAGAGAGAGAGAGAGAGTTTTGCCAGGCGTTGTGATTTTCACATGGTGTTTTTATGAGCTTCCCTAGCAGATCTACGACAAAAATACATTTCTTCAAAATATCATCGACCTTATCGTCAAATAATGAAAATACCGTAATCTTGCTTGACATTAGTGCAGATTCTGCAATAGAAGGAGTGAACTGAAACGGGATACTCACACGATGTGTACGGATCACATGCATGCAGATGAATCATCTTTGTAATAATGTGTTTCGCTGTAAGTCACGTCCTTTAGTTGCCTTTGCGGAATAAATTATCTTTATCTATTCTTCCTCCCACGCCCTCCCTCTCTCCCTCCATCTCTCTCTCTCTCTCTCTCTCTCTCTCTCTCTCTCTCTCTCTCTCTCTCTCTCTCTCCCCCTCTCTTTTTTTCTCTCTCTCTCCCTCTCTCTCTTTCTCTCTTTGCCTTTCTTTGTCTGTATTTCTCTCTCTCTCTCTCTCTCTCTCTCTCTCTCTCTCTCTCTCTCTCTCTCTCTCTCTCTCTCACGATCGCCATCACATGATTAGCGTGTATAACTGACCTGTATTCTTTACGATCTGCATTGTAGATATACAATGCCTGTTGAATTATCATATCTTAATTCGCTCGTTCACAGTTGAGGTAACCGAGAAATATTGAGGAAGACTGTGTTTCAGCAAAAATAATATACTTGTAATCATGTTAGTTGTCTTTGGAGTTTATATCGGCACAAATATTCTGGATCTGTCCAGAGGTACGGTGGATATGCTTTATGTACAGTCGTTCATTGTTCCGGGAATGTTTGGTTCACAGGGTGTGTGTTTGATGGATTGTGCTTTAAGACGTCCACATAGTTGTGTTCATTTGATAAAGGACTTTTTTCTATACTCCCTGTCTCCCTCTCTGTTGCTGCATGTCTGTCTGTCTGTCTGTCTATCTGTCTGTCTGTCTGTCTGTCTGTCTCTCTCTCTCTCTCTCTCTCTCTCTCTCTCTCTCTCTCTCTCGTGTGTTCTCTCTCTCTCTGTCTGTTCCCCCCCCCCTCTCTCTTTATCTCTCTATCTGTGTCTCCGTCTCTCTCTCTCTCTCTCTCTCTCTCTCTCTCTCTCTCTCTCTTCTCTCTCTCTCTCTCTCTGTGTGTGTGTGTGTGTGTGTGTGTGTGTGTGTGTGTGTTTCTTTTGTGTTTATTAAATGCCACGTCTGAAGAAAACCTACCCTACACCCTAGGGTTCTAGTTTTTTTCCACAGATAATCTGCTTTTTCCCTCTATCGTATTGAATATCTCAGACTGGGTGGCAGATTGAGAATGATTTTCCCATCAAACACTAAAATGATTTTCCCAAGTCCATTGTTCACCATAGGCCTCAAGCACAAATGCATAATAAAAGTATTATTTTTCCGACTTCGTTGGAGCAGCAAATGGGAGATAACTGTAGGAGTCTTCAGCAGTCCAAGGGAAAGAACTAGGGTGGTTCCTCTGCCAGCCAGCGTTAGTTGTGAGTGATGCAGAGAGAGCTGCAAGCAAGACAGTCGCCATGATGGCTACACAAAGTGTTCACCTTCTGTGTCTGCTCTGCATTCTGATCGCCGGTTTTCACCCCTCCTCTGCTTCTGATTCCAACAACGGTATGTTCAGTTTGTTTGTTGTCATTCACTTTTCCGAAAAATGCTAAAGATTTATGAATTATTGGTTTATTGTGGATGAAATTCGCAGTGGTGGAGGATGATCACGACAATCACGATTATTCCAGTCGCCGTGTTTGAAGCGATTGTGTGTTGCCCATTCACAGATCTTGTCTTCAGACAACTGTCAGTATTGTGTTGCGGTGTTTGTACACAATATGAGCATTTTTCAAGAATCAAATAGATTATTTAGCTAGAGCAGTTTCTTTTTCAAGTCGGTTGGAGCTGTTCACATAATTTATTGATTTTAGATATTGTTGTTCGTCTCTGTAGTAAGTTTCCAGGGGAGAGAGAAGTGGTGTTTCAGTCAAGGTTCTTAGTGATTTCAACAGCGTTGTTCCGTAGGTTTAGGATGATTTTAAGAGTCGTCATGCACTTTTCTATTAATTGGTCATGTAAACAAAGGATAACATATTTTTTTCTCTAATTTTATAGTTACCTTTTCAGTTCCTAGCATTGTAAACAACGACACTTAAATGTACAGATTATGAGGCAGCTGTCAGTCATAGTGTTTGTGTGTCTACATTCTTCTCTCTTCCCACGTTAAATCTGTACCGTCCAAAGGTTGAGGGGTCTTGATCAATCAAACTACTGTAGACCTACAAACTCATTTCAGGACTGACGACACGCCTGTTCAAAGGCTTCCCAAGCCTACAGGAAGTCGTGTGCTCGGGGAAAAGTCTGAAAGCGGAAGTGAAGTTGCTGAGTCTCCAGTTGTACCAGCTTCCGAGAAACACGATCGTGGCGTCGCTGAAACGGTTTTCCAACAGCTGTGTGACTCTGGGAGAGTACTCCTCCTGTGTGGTGAACAGTCAGGACACACACCGCTCAGAGCTCAGGATCTGGTGACGGATCTGAGGGAGGGGGGAGCTCAGGCGTTTTCAGTGCACGGCCAACGCTATGGATTCCTACGGGGTTCCCCAGGTTATGATTTGGAAAGTTGGCGTGAAGAAGATTAGGAGTATGATTATGCTCTGGTGTGGTGGTGAATGATGGGCAGAACATTTGTGTTACGCTGACTATGTGTTGTCTGTCACCTTTTGGTCCTATGTCCACCCCACCCCACTAACGCTTTGTCTGTCCTCTCTCTCTCTCAACTCCTGTTCTTCACGGCATTGAAAGCCAGTCTTGCTTTATAAAGAAGCATGCTAAATATATGTGCTGGTGTGTGCTGGTGCTGAGTACGACTGCCTCGGTATATTCTCTTCAGGCGAGTGATGATATCTCTTTCCGTGTGAGAATAGCTAGTTGCGACTCTCTCTGGCCCTCTCGTCTCTCTCTCTCTTCTCTCTCTCTCTCTCCGCCTCTCTCTCTCTGCGCCTCTCTCTATCGCTTTCTGTGTGTGTGTGTGTGTGTGTGTGTTGGTTCTTGAATGCTAAAATGAATCATCACTGTTCTTGTTATAAACCGTTCTGCATTGTGTTGTAATAGTTCTGCGTTCTCTCTCTGTCTCTGTCTGTCTGTCTGTCTGTGTCTGTCTCTGTCTCTCTCTCTTTCTTCTCTGTCTCTCTGTCTCTCTGCTCTCTCGGGCTCTCTCTCTCTCTCTCTCTCTCGGGGTCTGTGTGTGTGTGTGTGTGTGTGGGTGTGTGTGTTTTGTGTGTGTGGTGTTGCATGGCTTGATATATACTTCAAATGATGATATTACTGTCAACATTGTACGAAAGCGTAGTTTCCAACTCCGATTTAGAATGAATGATTTAAATGTAAACTAGATAGTCCATCCTAAACAGTAGGGTTTCATGTTTGCTCTCTCGGTCTGTTGTTGTGGTCATGTCAAAAACAGAGTGTAGGCTTCTCTCGGTCTGTTGTTGTGGTCATGTCAGAAAACAGAGTGTAGGCTTCTCTCGGTCTGTTGTTGTGGTCATGTCAAAAACAGAGTGTAGGCTTCCCTCGGTCTGTTGTTTGTGTCATGTCAAAAACAGAGTGTAGGCTTCTCTCGGTCTGTTGTTGTGGTCATGTCAAAAACAGAGTGTAGGCTTCTCTCGGTCTGTTGTTGTGGTCATGTCAAAAACAGAGTGTAGGCTTCTCTCGGTCTGTTGTTGTGGTCATGTCAAAAACAGAGTGTAGGCTTCTCTCGGTCTGTTGTTGTGGTCCTGTCAAAAACAGAGTGTAGGCTTTCTCTCGGTCTGTTGTTGTGGTCATGTCAAAAAAACAGAGTGTAGGCTTTCTCTCGGTCTGTTGTTGTGGTCATGTCAAAAAACAGAGTGTAGGCTTCTCTCGGTCTGTTGTTGTTGTCATGTCAAAAAACAGAGTGTAGGCTTCTCTCGGTCTGTTGTTGTGGTCATGTCAAAAACAGAGTGTAGGCTTTCTCTCGGTCTGTTGTTGTGTGGTCATGTCCAAAACAGAGTGTAGGCTTCTCTCGGTCTGTTGTTGTTGTGGTCATGTCAAAAACAGAGTGTAGGCTTCTCTCGGTCTGTTGTTGTGGTCATGTCAAAAAACAGAGTGTAGGCTTCTCTCGGTCTGTTGTTGTGGTCATGTCAAAAACAGAGTGTAGGCTTCTCTCGGTCTGTTGTTGTGGTCATGTCCAAAAACAGAGTGTAGTGTCAGGCTTCTCTCGGTCTGTTGTTGTGGTCGTTGTGGGGTTCATGTCAAAAACAGTCTGTAGTTCTCTCGGTCTGTTGTTTGGGTCATGTCAAAAACAGAGTGTGTAGGCTTCTCTCATGGTCCTGTAGGCTTGTCTGGGGTCATGTCCAATGTCAAAACAGAGTAGGCTTACTCGCTTCTTGTCATGTCAAAAAAAGAGTGTAGGCTTCTCGTCATGTCATGTCAAAAACAGAGGTGTAGGCTTCCCTCGGTCTCACACTGCCCGGTCCCACGCGGTTCTAAGAGGAAAACATGCACACTGAGGATGACTTGAGAAATGCTGAAGACCTGCTATGGTGCACACTTCATTTTTTTTTTTTTTTTTTTTTTTTTGCCGTTCACGTGGAATGCTTTTGTACTATGCCTCGAAAATAAGCGCGGAACAATGAACCTGTAATTATTTTTTGTGGTCTTTATACATGGTATTCGTCATATTCTGCTTGTGACTTGGATCGATACCTGTACAATAATTTCTTCCTTCCCATCCCATCCACCACCTCCCCTTCTTTCTTCTGTGGTTTTGTGAATGTCTGTCTCTTTGTCCTTTGCCTGTTGATGCGATTGTCTTCTGCACTGTTTGTAATTCATTGTGAGTAGAGACCTCTCTCTCTCTCTGCGTCTCTCTCTCTCTCCCTCTCTCTCTGCTCCTCTCTCTCTCTCTCTGCATGTGTTTTTTTTTTCTCTTTCCGCCTGTCACATCTTTCCTTTCTCGCACCTACCACATCTCCAGAGATGTATGCAATGATTAATACATACACAAACTCTCTCTTCGTGCTCTCTCTGCCCTCTCTCTCCTCTCTCTCTCTCTCTCTCTCTCGTCTCTCTTCCTCTCTCTCTCCTCTCGCTCTCTCTCCTGTTCATTTTGTCTTTCATTGGGTATCTCTGTGTGTGTGTTGTGCGTGTTGTGTGCGTACGGTGCGTGCGTGGTGCGCGTGCACGATGCGGTGGCGTTGCGTGCGTGCGTGCGTGCGTGCGTGTGTGTGTGTGTTTGTGTGTGTGTGTTGTGTGAGCTGCCTTCTACGTTTTAGTTTTGGTTTTGCAAAACTTTAAATCTGGTTGTGGGAGGAAGTCTGGAAAAAATATAGAAGTGGGTTTGATCAGGTCTGTGTTTTTTCCTTACAGGTCCGTGACTGAAGAGATGGCTTGCACAATTTCATTCTCTTCCGATGATACCGATTTGAGCAAGAACATTGACTACCGCCGTGGAGAACTGTTGGTATCTTGCCAGCGGTCCACGGGGGAAAGAACTAGAGTGATCTTCCCCTGCGCCAGCCAGCGTTTAGTGCTCCGACGCGGAGTGATGCAGACCCCCCCGCCCGAGAGAGAGCGCTGCAAGCAAGGACTTCGCCATGATGTGCTACACAAAAGTGTTCACCTTTCTTGTCTGCTCTGCGTGTGATCACCGGTCATTTTCAGAGCTTTGTTAGCTATGGAGGCGAACAAGGTATGTTGAATTTTGGCGGTCAGTTCTATGATTTTGAAAATTCTTAAAAATTTGCAGATGAAGCTGATATTGGAATAGAAAGCAGGCGTCGCTTTGTAATGCCTGGATACATTAGTTATTCGTGGTAGTTACGTTGAATCATCCTTGGGGTGTGCATGCTAAATGAATGTAGTGTGTGCCGCTGCGCTGTTGGCTCAGATTCGCGGTTTTTCTGCTAGAATAAGCAGTTTAGGGATCTAATTATTCGTTATGTAAAAACCTTTCGTTGGTTGATGAAAATTATAATTGTCATGGGATGCCTCGTTTTATTGATTGAGGTTTTCGATGGGGGAGATCCGGGGCTGCTGGAGATTTTGCTCGGTCTGGTAAAATGGTAACAAACACACGAGAACATATCGTTTCCAAGTTTTCTACTATGATTTTATTTTTAATCCTGATAGTTGTTGTTCCAGGTTCACCCAAAAAACAAATGATGAAGTGAACGTGATAGTAGTTTCTAGTATCCGGTACGCGCTCTTTGCTGTTCACGAAGGTAGTGCATTTTGGGATTCACTTTGTATATGAGTCTAGTTTTTTTCATCGTTGCGTTTGTTGTTTTCCGTCTATGCATGGCTCAATACCATCCCCATGAGCTATGAAAGGAATAATTCATAGAATTAAGCTAGAAGATAGTTTGAAGCGCCTAGCCTGTTTTTCCTTGTCGTTGACGACATATCGTCAGTTGCCAGAAATGCTGGTCGTGGTAGGTTGTGGGTAAACCTAGCACGGTGGGACCGAGCGTGAAATTCATTTCAAGGAATGACGCACGCCCTGTTTAAAGGGTTCCGAGTCTAAAGGAACTCGTGTGTTCGGGAAACAGTTTGAGAGCGGAAGTGAAGCTCCTGAGTTTACAGCTGTTCCGACTCCCTGACGACGAGCTCCTGGCGACGCTGAACCTAGTGTCCCAACAGTTGCGTGACTCTGGGAGAGTTTTCCTCCTCCTGTTGGTGAGCGACCAAGACTCGCGCCCGCTCCGAGCTGGTAGCGTCTGCTGGTGACGGGTTTGAGGGAGGAGGAGAGTAGGAGGTTTAAGTGTTCGGCCAACACCCTGGATTCCTATGGGTACCACCAGAGTCCTGACCTGGCTGCACACAGTCAGGGGGGATCAGTGAGTATGGCCAGGGTTCTGGAGCTTCGAAGTCGGCGACGCGAGGAGGACGGCTGGAGGCTTGAGAGATTGGGAACACTGAAATGGTGCTTGTTTTGCATCTTGTTGGGTGATTATTACTTCTCTGTTCAGGGCCGTTTCTTTGGTTTTGGGTTGTGTACACTACTCTCTTCCTCCTCTCTACTGGCTCTGCTCTCATATATCTAGCTCATGCTATATATATCTCGGTCTCCATCTAGGTATATACTATTAATTTACTGGACGCCTACCTCTATCTCTCCGACTCATCCACCATCACTCAGTTATTTGACTCCTATCTTCGTCCTCTCCTCACTCGTCCCTCTTATATCTCTCTTTGGTTATGTCCTATCTGATATATCTATCAGGTATCTATCTATCTCCAAGGGCTGGTCGGGTGCTATCCAGTCTAAGGTCTCACTCCGAGATCTGCGCCCATGGCCTCCTCTCTACTCACGCATTTCTTTCTTCTTCTGCTCGTGCATTCGGGTGGTATTTTATTTGTCATGGAAAGACTTAACTTTGTTGAAAGTCTTTAATAGGCATTTGTAAAATGTTATGGTGGGGGGGGGTGGGGGTGAGGAAGTGGCTAGTTCTTATCTCGTCTCTATCCTCTCACACCCAACCAGCAACATCCACACAACACGAGCCTACCCACACACACACCACACACAGCAGGAAACAGCCATGTAGGCACCCACATTCCCGCACCTCGAACACGCACACACACAACAACACACACACAACCACCCACACACCCACACACGAGCACGACACACCTCTTCTCTCTCTCTCTCTCTCTCTCGCTTTCTCGCTCTCTCCGCACACACACACAAACACACACACACACACACCCACACACAAACCCCACCCACACATCACACCACTCACCACTCATCTACCCACACCACACACACCAACACTACACACACTTATAAACTCAGTGCTTCTCCTCTCTCCCTTTCTCCGTTCTTTGTCCCTCGTTCTTTCTTCTTTCTCTTGGACCTCGGCGCGTCTGTGCGTCCTCCACCCCCATCGTGTCTATCTTCCTCTCCTTTCTTCTTTAAGCTTGGGTGCTGTTCTTCTGGGTCGGTACGAGGTGTTTGCTTCTCTCTTCCTTTCCCCCTCCTTCCTGTCAGCCTCGCTCTCTCTCGCTCCCTCTCGGCTCGCACTACTCTTCATCGTGCCTCGCAACGTGGGTTCTCCTTTTCATCCTTTTTTTCGTGTCTCTCTCGCTCTCTTTCTCTCCTACATCGATCTCCTCTCTCTCTCTTGTGTGCTGTGTGTGTGATGTGTGTTGTTCTCCCCCATCTCTCCCTCCCCTCTCCTCTCACTTCCCTTCTCCCCGTGTCAGCTCCACATGAAGGACTGATGACGGGCAAACACGCAATGTGATGAGGGAATTCTATGCACGTAAGGAAAGGTAGTTTGAAAGGTTGTACAGGTGCGTTGAACAATCCGAATGCAAACATCGAATGTGAACTACAAAACGGTTTTCTTACGTTAAGAATAGGCGGCTCTCCTGTTCTCTGTGTTTTGTTTGTTTATATGCGGCTATCCTGTTTTGTCTGTGTTTTGTTTGCTTAAACTGCTTTGTGATTGTATGTGGCCTCCATCCCCACCCCACCCTGCCCCCACCCCTACCCCACCCCCATCTACCTCACGCCTGTCCCCTTCACAAGGCGCTGTGGCCGATCCTGTATAAAAACCAGTTTCCTTGTCCATGTCACTCTTTGTCTTTTTCACAAAACGGGCAGAAGTATATGTCTACGGGCGTGAAGGGAAATACATATCACAATGAGAAATATGTGGAATGATGAGAGTGTGTTGTTTTGCGCGTGTATGTATGTCTGTCTGTCTGTCAACGCACGCCTGTGTGTGTGATTTGGGATATACACGCTTATGTTGTGGCCAATCTCAATTGTGCTGCATGCTGCGTACGTGTTTTGGGGTGTGTGTGTGTGTGTGTGTGTGTGTGTGTGTGTGTGTGTGTGTGAGAGATGAGAGAGATGTGAGAGGAGAGGGAAGAGGAGAGAGAGAGAGAGATGAGCCGTTTTTAATTTTCTAACGCTCTAGTAATACCACCAGAACGACATTACATCAACGAGAACAAGAGAGAAAGAGATCAGTACGGTGATACAATCGGTGGTCGTGATTGATTCCGAAAATATATAGTTTTCGTGAAGTGGCATACATTCAGCATGTTTCTGTGGGGTTCTTATAAAACACCTTGTTCTTGGAGAGAGCTTGTATTTTTCTTGGATGGAGGTTCAATGTATGCATTTAATACTACACTATTGGTGATAGGATACTGTTTACCAGTGAAAGGATTTGCTGTTGAAAATACCCTGCTGTAAAACGCAGAGAACTCTGCTCGCGAGAGAACAGTACCTTGTGCATCTCCAATGCTGCATCTAAGGGAGGGCAAACTAGTCTGGCATAATGAAAGACAGGGGAAAGCAACTGCTGCTGTGCACGGTGTTCACGTGACCAGGCTTCTCTGAAGTCGCCAGAACGAACAAGAAGGGAGACCTGTTCGCCATGATGGCGGCTAGCACAGTCAGACGATTGTCGTGGGGTGCGCGCATGCATGGACTGTGTACTCATTCTTCTGTGCGCTCCGGTCTTGGTCGTCACAAGATGGTAGGTTAGTTTTTAGGTGGTGATGATGTGAAGTGTTTTGAAATTTCGGGCATACAGAAATCGGTAACGATTCTAGAACTGCATGATCGCGACGTAGGAAGTCCAGCTTTGGTTGTGAGAAAGGGGTAGTGGTTTGCAGACGGCAGCAAACTGTATTCAGTGCTTTGACATGTCGTGGTTCTTGTTTAGGGTGTCGGGTGTCTCTCAGTTGAGAGAAATTGGTTGTCAGCTATCCAGTGTTAGGATGGCATGCATGTGAGGTGTTGGCGGTGTTTGTAGCGGTTTGATTTAGAGAGGAAGGAAGTGTGTATTTTCCTCGGCATCGATTTTTCTTGGTCCTGTGATTCTCCTTCTCTTTTTCTACCTTGGTATCGTTCACCTTGCTTTTTCTCATCGGCGTTTTCGTCGTTACCCTTCTTCTGCGACCTCTGTTTTCGTTTTCTGCCAAGGTGTTCTATTTCTCTTCTTTTTTTTTTTTTTTTTTAAAAGTGATGGTCAATACATTTGAGTGACTGTACGGGGTTGTACGGGTCATGACATGTCTGTCACTGTATGGTAGTTAGCATTTGGGGAATAAATAAGAATCTTGTCAGAAATGATACAGGGTATCTTCTCATTCTTCGTTTGTTGCTGTGTAACTTTTTCCACCCTCTCCCACTCTCCCGGCCCCCTCACCCCTCTCCCACCCCAGTCTCTCTTTAATTGTCTGGGACTTTTTTTTCCACTATCAATCAATATCAGAATTGCTTATAAGAGAAACTCTTTGTCTTCTCCTTCCTCTTCTTCGCATCGGCCCTTTTGCCTTTTTTTTCCTCGCTACATTCTCCCCACCACAGTTCACTTGTGTTTTTCGGCTTCCATGGGCTGTGGTGGGTGATGGTAACGTACCAACCAAAGATGAAGAAGTACACCAGTGGTTGCTGATGTAGTTGGCAAAGAGTCGGAGAATTCTGTTGTTGAGCATCATCCGATTCTGGGAAACAGAGAGAGGATGGGGAGGGTGCGCGAATGTTAGGCACGTGGGTGCATAGGTATAGACAGTCCATAGTCACTGATCGAAGCAGAAGAAGTTAATACCTTTCCAGGCGACCAGTAATGCAATTTTTTCTGTCAGGTCCAGTTTGTATCGGTGATATATATATATGGGTATGGGTTGGGGTTGAGGGCGTTTCACTTTTCTTGACTTGCCGCCCGGATCCAAGATCTTGATGTCCGAGATCTTGATGCCCAAGATTTTGATGCCCAAGTTACTCCATACAAAAACTCAGCGTCCCAGAATCCTTGTCTCGCAGGCATGATTTCACGTCACTTCCGGAACATCCCCGCCCTGCAAGAAGTGGGAATGCCGTGGCGCGAACTTGAAGGCAGATGTCAAGCTGATTTCGTTGCAGCTGTTCCGGCTGGCGGAATCGCAGGTTGAGTATGGCTTCTCTGAACGTGTTCACCCCAGAACTGTATGACCTACGTGGGAATATTCTTCGTGCGTCATCGAGCGCGCG
>JADBJO010020529.1:30000-31154 GCA_016801955.1 Conus betulinus
TGACAGTGGTAAGGCGCGTGCGTAACCATCTTCTTTCTCTCTCTTCTTCCTTTCTCTTGATCTTTGTCCGCTGTCTCTCTCTCGCCTCTCTCTCTCCTCTCTCTCTCTCGTCTCTGTCTCTCTTTCCTCGCTCTCTCTCTCTCGCTCCGTTCTCCCTCTCATTCTCTGCTCTCTTTCTTCTCTCACTCTGCTCTCTCTTCGCTCTCTCTTCTCTCTCATCTCTCTCGTCTCGCTCATGCTCCTCTCGTCTCACACCAGCCGACACACACACACACAGCACACACACATGGACACACACACACCGCACGCACACTCGGCTCGACGCGTGTGTGCCGTGAGCGCATTACTCACGCGCACACACAGACATACCACTCGCGATGCGCACGCGCGCCCGTGCCGCACACACACCATCACACACCACACACACACAGCCCACACGACACACACACAACACACAGACGAAACACAACCCCCCAACCAACTTTGTTTCCCCCCCCCCCCCGCCCGTTTTCACACACACACATGCGAGCAAACACACACCCATGCCACACACACAGCGCCGCGCGGGCCGGCGCTCATTCACACACATAACACACACACACGACACACACACGTCGACGCCAACATCAGTCATGCACCCATCACGCGGCCCTCAGCGCACGCCGGCCGCTCAGACGCACGCACGCACGCGACAGACACACACACAACACATCCCACACACGACACACACACCACACACATTCGAGCTGCTCAGTGAATGTGTGTACCCGGCGCTTAAACGCAAGGTGGCGGTCAATAGCCTCGTGAAGGCCCCTGTCTGTTGTGTGCTTGGTGCTCCCCCGTCCCCCCCCCCCGAACCCCGCCCCCACCCCCCACTCCCCCTTTTTACGAGACAAGTTTCTTTACAAGGGATTCAATTTACTATCAGATTTGGAGGCTAATAAACAAGGAAGCACTTCTGCATTCAGTAAACGGTAACGCGAAGTGAAAGCTAACTTGGATGCAGCATCTTCATTCCCGTCACTTGGCGCCCGTCCAGCAGAACCTCCTTGATGGCGAACAGAGCTGTGTGTGAGTTGGGTTCCAGATTCATGCCTGGTTCCTTTCGGTCTTGTACCCGGTGTTTTAGTCGTATTAGGTAGTGTGGGAAAATG
>JADBJO010020530.1:12500-31154 GCA_016801955.1 Conus betulinus
ACACACAGTGTCCTTTGTTGTCCCTTGAAACTAGCACAAGCATATGTGAGAAACCAGTTCAACAGAGGAATCCGTGAAGCATTCGAAAGAGAGGATTGTATTCATCTTCGACATCATCGTGCTCTTGAAACTGTTCAACGCCCATACGACAATAAGGCCATAGGACTGTTGCTACAGAGAGAATGATACATGAATCAGTTTCTGCATATCATGGAAAATTTACGGTTACGATTGACAGAGAAAGAACGGAAGAAAGAAGGAAAGAAAGAAAGAAGGAAGGAAAGAAAGAAAAGAAGAAGGAGAAAACGAATGAATGAATGAATCAAAGCCTTGTAAAGATAGATTGACAAATTTCTGATCGTTTTTTTTCATGTACACATGCCATAAGCAACGCTAATTTGAACTGATTTGGTACTTATAATATTTCAACGGTATGTATTGTGCTCTTAAGTCGTTTAAAATAGGACAACATAGAACAAAATGTACCTCATCTTCTTTCTCTCTTTGACAAAGTGGACATAGTAAGTCACCTTCACTGTGTTGTCTATGACGATTACGATGTACCTCGATTTCAGAAATACCAAGCCTAAATCTTATCAGTACATGCCTTAAATATCTGTCCAAATTGAGTAATAAATATGTTTAGCATCCGGAATAGTACAGAAGGTTCTGTAAACGTTAAACCTGTCACTGTTATTGATATGGCTATTCCAGTCCTGCCATCTGCACAAAATTAACCTTTCCCTAAACATTTGCAGAAACTCGCTTATCCCTTCTACTCCTTGATTGAGCCATACATATCCGAATCCAAACGTATACAATTTACAGCGAACATTTGAAGCCCAGTTTTTCTTGTCACGCAAATCTAAATCGAAAAGCATTCTATAGGCCTTAAAAGGTAGTCTACATTCGTCCATCCTCGTCAGCTTTAGCCCATAACTCTGCACCATACTGAACAACAGACTGAACTTGTGAGTCAAATAACTTAAAAAAGGAAGAAGGAGAGAGAACACTTTAGCTTAAATAACTTTTGTAAAATACACAATAACGCGTTTTTTTTGCTCTGCTACTGAGATCACGACGAACCATTGGGTGCACTGACCATTGACTAAGATAACGGAGGGGGTTTTTTTTGTTGTTTTTTTTTGTTTGTTGTTGTTGTTTGTGTGTGTGTGTGTGTGTGTGTGTGTGTGTGTGTGTGTGTGTAAATGAGCATTCTTATCCATTTTCATACAATGTCAGGGACGACATAAGCTCTTGACACTTTACACTTAATACCCATCAAATCAAGACGGTCAAAAGCTTCTTCTTCTTCTTTCTTCTTCTTCTTCTTCTTCTTCTTCTTCTTCTCTCTTCTTCTTCTCAAAACCTAGCCAAAACAAAACTTTGATAAACGCCTTAGAAACGTTTTTGAATATGAATTCATTATAAAACCATACAAAGGTCTCATTTTATCGCCCACATAATGATTTTCAATAAATCCCGCTTGACCGTCCTTCATTAGAGGTGATATTGTGTTCTCAATTCTTTGCATTGCTGTGCGAACCGTTCCTAAAAAAAAAAGAATTAATAAAGAAATAAGTATTGAGTCAGTAATGAATTCTGTAGGTCTATCTGTTATATGCCTTCTCTCTGTGTAGTGGACAAATTCACTGTCCATATATACTTCATTTAAAGTCCTAACTACGAGAGAAGCAAAGCAGATGTCAATAGCAATCATAAATGAATGATAAATAAGCTAACGAATTGATAAAGAAATGAATGGAAAACATATGGATAAATACAAATAAGTACAGAATAAATCGGCACCCAGACCATCTGTACCCGATTTTTCCATTCTGCATATTTAGTAAGGCACACGATAGTTAAGACTCACACATCATCAAACTCAAAATTGCGAACTTTAGGTGTGGTGATCCTGCCCACCACTGCCCCCCCCCTCCCCCCCTCCCCCTTCCCCCCCCCCCCCCCCCCCCCCCCCCCCCCCCCCCCCCCCCCCCCCCCCCCCCCGTCCACACACCACACACACACACACACACACACACACCTTTTTCCAATGACCCCAAAGAAAACAAACAAGCAAGAAATAAGGAAAAAACCTCCAAATTGGATTTTACGTTGCTGATTGACCCGATTTGAACACATATTTGTACCCCTTGTCATTGTTTTCATATTGCCTGCTTTGACAAATATTTGTAGAAAAAAACGTTTTTGGCTTCTTTTTAATGGACACAAGAATATTGACAGATTACAACTTTGATTCGAACACTGAATGGATAGCTTTTTTTTCTTCTTCTTCTTTTTGCAATTCACGTAGGCCCGCTTTGACTTGTTCGAATCACCATTACGCTTGTTGTTGGAATGTTTGGTCTTGTTTCCCTTCCGTTGGAGAGAAAAGGCATGGCACGTTTGTTAGAGGAGAGAGAGAGAGAGAGAGAGAGAGAGAGCACTCTCTCTCTCTCTCTCTCTCTCTCTCTCTTCTCTCACACACACACACACACACACACACACACACACACACAAACACACACACACACACACACATGTATATACATATATCCAAACACACACACACACAACACACACACACACATATATAGATATATATATATATATATATATATATATATATATTAGATATATATACACCTAGCTGCTCTGTAAGTTGCTGGAATGGTGCTCGGTACTTATCCTTGGAATTTATTGTTTCATTGTATATATATATATATATATATATATATATATATATATATATATATATATATATGCATGCATAAATGTTAACATAAGTGGAGTTGCATATATTTTGATAAAAGGCGTTTTGAAGCGACGCCTGTGGCAATGAACGGAGACGCCGATGACCAGTATACATTCTGGAGTCGATGTCTCCGAAGGAACGCCCCAGAAGGATAGTCAACACAAATCTCAAAAGGACAAGGTGAGTGAAATCGGGGAAATAGAACAAGCGATACAGACATTGTGTGTTGAAACTCCATCACTGGAACTTACAGTTAAAGACCGAAAGGCTGTGTAGACAAACTCAGAACAAACCATGGTACGAATTATGCAAATCGTCAGACACAGGCAGACAGCACTATTCCACAAGTAGAGCTACTTATGCAGATGCCCGCCAAATCTACATCATTAGGCCGAGATCCACAACTAGGTCTAACACTTCCCACATCAACTAGGCCCATAGAGAAACTGCCAGCGGGAAGAAAGAAAAACGAAAAGAATGGAGCCTAGATGCAGTGACAAAAATCCAGAAAGTACAAATGACGCGAAAAGCTCAAGTGACGTCAAAACAACACAGAATAGAAACTAAATCAGGTAAAGGTTCACAGAGTCACATGTGATATATTCTGACCTACGAAACTGTGGTACGCAACTATTGCTGAACTGTGAGGACAGCTCGACTTGGAAACCACTGGCAACGTTAACTAGCAAGCAAACCCGTCGTTGGTACTTCAGCGAGTACATTACATGGTGTCAGAAGTTTCTTACCATCGCTCACTACAAAAAAATAAAGATGAAGAAAAAAACTGTAAACCCTATCGATTTAAGACTGTGTTGGTTTTGTAATATTCTTAACACGCAGTAACAAGGCTGGACAAGATGACAGTGTTTGCCCGTTGTCTTTAATCTCCCTTGGTAACCATCCCATCGATCCTTGCATGTTTTCTAAGAGTTACCCTCAACCAGCGAGAGTTAATCCCCTCGGACTGAAACTTATCGTAAGTATTAGCACGCTAACTATTCATACAACTCTCTTTTTCAGGATCTCTTTTAAAAGATAAACGTTATAATAAGACCCGCAATTATTAACATCTGCATGTTTAAAATGTACTACAGTTTGTTTGATTACCGGGTTTGTAGATCAAGTCTCTGGGATATCTGAACCCATTAGTGCCCAAAATGTACTTTTTGCTAAATTCTTTAGATTTTTTCACAAGATTCCAAATGGCAATAAGTCCGACACACGTGAAACAGGATTTATTTTTCAAAGAACAAAATAATCACAGAAATATTGAGCTGCACTCTACAAGAATGTATGGGCATGAAAGGTAACATCAACTTATTTCTTGACTGCACCCTGTCAGGGTGCGACGGGCACCAGAGGGAACATGTTTTGTCCAATACAACTCTGAAAAGATCACAACATGAAAATATTTTGAAATATCGGAATGTGTCCATGCCGTGTCATATGAAAATTACCTCCAATGCAAGGTATGACCAGTCAAGTTTATACTCTCTTACAATCTTTGTAGAGTGAAAAACGTATGATTTAAACATACGGAATTAAAATTTAAAAAAAAAGTCTGTATGTGAACAAAAATATAGAGAAACAGAATAAAGGCGACCATAATTCCTGCATAAAATAAACGAAGTTAATTTGTGGCCCAAAAGTTAGAAAACAAAATGTTAAAATGTCACGGTTCGTTTTTTGTTTTTATATATTTTTTTTTGTACTGGAAACACACACACACACACACACACACACACCACACACACACACACACACACACACACAGTGCAAGTGCCACAAATCGGTATCATAAACAAACAAACCAAAAACAATATTGATACAAATATCAAACTGCATTTCAGAGTTTAATAAGTTTTATGTTTGAACAGGAGAAACACGAATCATTTATACCACTCCATGAAACTGTTTGAAGCAATGTAGGTGCAATCCGACCTGACACTTCTGACACATCTTTCTTGTATTGCGATGACAAAGAGCACATCCCCCCTCTGTGTATTAGAGTCCCCTAGAGCATGACCTGTCCTGTCCAGGCGGATGGCAGCTGACCACCCGGTGGCAGCAGCAGGAGGCAATGGAGGACCTCTCTGTGGCTGGCTGGAGCTGCGTTACGCTGCAGGTAAAACTTGAGCAACTTGGTGCCTGAAGGCCAAGAGATCCAGTGGCTCATGCACGTAGTGGATGTTGTTTTTTGTACAGTAGCCACGTGTTTTGCAGGAACATGTGTACAGTTTTGGCAAAGAATGGCCACCACCACTTCTTGTTTCTGATGCAAGCGCGCTATTTGCTGATGTTCTGGTCAGTACGATCAAACACTTCCCATTGCCGAGCTGTACACTTTGATCAAACTGGGCCTGTACGTTAATGTGGTTTCTCTGCCGCTCGTTCCATCTTCTAACCTGACCCAATGGTTGAGCGTGATCGCAGTTTGTGGCTATCGTCACGGCACTATTGTTTTTTTTTTTTTTTTCCATTCCACAATGAGGATGTTGTCTCTTCTTCTGTCACATCCAAAGTCAGTAGAACCACGTGGATCTCTCACCAGCTGAGCAGGATCACTCAGTGGACAGTTCTCTGTGCGGATTGTCCGAATGGTCTCTGTTGCACCAATACCAGCTTCAGGAACATTATGTAGAGTGATTATCTAATGTGAGATGGTAGGGACGCCTAGCTAACTCTGTAATCAAGTCAAGAATGACAGTGCCCTCCCAGTTTCCCAGCAAAGCCATATCCCTGTGCACTCTGAGCACCAGCACAGGGTTCAAACTGGACAACGCAACCCATGGGATCAGCCAGACACCACAGTTCATATCCGAACCAAACTGCTTTTCCCCCCCTGACTGACCTGTTTCCTGCAATGTCGCTCAAAGTATAGAATCATACTTTCATCCACGCAAAGGTCTCTCGCAGTGGAAAGCACCGAAAGCATCGCTCTTTTTTATCGTCGTAAAGAAATTGCTGACCTTTGTAAGTTATTCACCAGCGCGCAAGTAGTTGTTGTCGGCTAGATGCAGGTACCACAGATGGTCTTCAAATCTGTTTTGACTCATTGCAGCAGAGACAGCGTGATTGTGGCAGGTCGGTATTCAGCTCCCATTAAGCGTCTTGGTAGCTGAGTGTATCCAGAAAGCAGAATAATTCGCAGGAAAGCTCTCATATCTGCTCTGTTGGTGTTGAAGAAAGATACTGCGTACAAAACCCTTACAGCAAACTGGTGCCTTCCATGCCCGATGCGCCCTACAGGGGTATATCCACGTGATAGTATCCTGTCCCAAGTCAAGCTCACCGCACCCTAACAAGGATGCGTCACACTTTCAAAGAAAGTTACATGGAACTTTTCAGACTCACAAAAACGTAATCCACTGGTTGTATTGTGAATATAATAAGATGCTCAATATATGTGCACTACAAAACTTATCCATATTTGCAGTAATTTGAGACTTACCTATTTTCGCCACTTGATGTACAAGCTATCTTTCATTGACGAGCGGCTGATACAATCAGCCAGTAAAAGAAAGCAATTCATGGGACATGGCAGTACATTCGAAATTGACCCCAGGATACACAGAAAACAAAAGACGTCGAAACTGTGTCATAACTTTTCAGCTGTGCGATGATTTGTAAGTGCACCCTCACAGGGTGCATGGGCTTTAATGGGTTTAATTGTTCTCTGGGATCTGCAGCGCGTGCCTGAGGAGCTGGGAATTGGCGATGGTGTTCCCAAACGAGATGATGGAACAGGCTAGACCTTTGTCGGTTTTAGAGATGTAACTTTTTTGAGACGATGCTTGTGGTGAAGACGGTAAAGATGGCGAAGGCGTTTTCACAGTTGAGATTGATCTTTGCAGGGGGTGTTGCCTCAAGGGGAATTGCCACGAGGTGTGTTCTGTTGCGTTGGATGGGACATTTTTTTTGCGTCAATATGATGAAAGAACGAGGATGTGTTTGTGTTTTCCAAGATTTCTTCTGGTTTTCTTCATATCTTTGATGAAGATCGCATTACTGAGTTTCAAAGGTGCTGCTTTTCTAGTAGAATGACGGATATTTAAGGGTTTTTTTTCATCTGTTGTCGTTTCTATGTATTGTTCTCTCTGTTTGATGATTGAGTGATGTGGCGACTGAGAAAAATAGATAATGTGGGAAGAATGGAGATTTGGGTTTTCAACTTCCTTCCCATCAGAAGTTCATTTGGGGACAGACCATTTGGCAGTGAACTTACCCTGCACACAGAGGGATGGCAGTGTATGGCTCTTTCGCTTTTATGAGATTTTTTGACAGTTGGTAGCGTGATGAGAGCTCTAGTGTGGATGAAGCCAAAAATCAGTGGCAAAAAAAAATTGCGAAAAACTCTGCCCTCGCAAAGTGAGTACCGTTGTCAGATATCATTATGTCAGGAATGCCATGGACAGCAAAGATGTTTTTTGGTTTGGTAATCAAATTGCTGCTTGTTTGTTTCTCAAGACGTCATATTTCTACCCAGCGAGAATGATAGTCCACTGCAATGAAGTAGGTTTTGCCATGAAAAACGAACATCCATTCCTAGTCTGGAACAGGGACGCTCAGGAAAGGATGGAGGAGTGGTGGTTCATTTTGCTCTGGTTCTATGTTTGGCACACATTGTTACAGTTTTGTATTAGATCTTCAGTTTCTTTTGAAATGTGAGGCCACTAGATCGAAAACTGCGCAAGACCTCGAACATTCAACACTTTCAAGGAGCCCTTCATGGATGCGATTAAGTGTTTCAATCCTCATCTCCTGTTAGATGACAATTATGTTGTGTCAACAATAATAGGTCTTCAACAATGGTTAGATGTTCTCTGTTGATCCAGTATGGCTTGAGAAATGGGTGGTTCCGGCATGTATTCGTGCCATCCATTGAAACAATATTCTTGGACTGCAGCTACTTTGGGATCTGATTTTTTGTAATTCGTTGATTTGCTGTGGCCTCTTTGAGGAAGCTGGTAAGCGGGTCAAATGTTTGTTTGACAAACAGAGTTGCATCTTCGAATAGACTGATGCCCGCGTGGTCACAGACTTTTCTCTCTCCTGTCTGCAGAGATGACATATAAAATCTGCCATATTGGACCCCGAATCTTGTAATCACATACTTTAAATGTTTGTCAGAGAGTCAGCGGTAGATAGGTTTTTAACATTAGCCACTGTGCAAAAAGGCCAGGACCTGTAAACACGAAATCCGTCGCTCTTTCTCATATGATCTTATTCTTGCCATCTGCATCCACTCAATCTGTCTCTAAAGATTCCAAGAAAAGTCATCCCTAAAGATGGCCAGAAAATCAATCGATTGCATCAACTCTTGATTCAGCCAGATCAAAACAAATTCCACATATATTTGTTCCTTTCTCCATACACCAGATGATAAGTGTTTCGCGAATCGACGCATAAGACAAGCAATGTCACTGTAGTAACGTAACACTGCTTCATCCAGTCCCCGTTCTTCTGCACCGGACTGAACCACTGGCTGAAGTTGTGTGTCAAATTATTTCAGCAATGTGTTCAGGGATTTATCTTTCAACTCTATAAGATTGTTTGTCGTACAAATACATAACAAAGCAATTACGCTCGACTAGAAAGGTTATTGCATGCTGCCTAAAATCTACGGCCTTGTAGAGAAGTTAATTCTAATGTTTTTCGTATGAATTTAATAGCATGTATATACTCCGTTTTACGTCCATTTTAATCAAGCAATATACTTTATTTTACGTCCACCCTAAAATGAAGAAACTGACTTTGTACAATACAAAATAATTCAATCTGTGTTTGCAGGGCCAATGATTGTTTCAGCCAACAGAATTCCGTTTATCATCCAAAACTAATGTAAGCAGTTCAAAGAAATCACTATGTCTGTCATGTCTCCAAGTATAATGCTAGTTCATTGAAAACAGAATAAAAAAACAGGTTTGAAATGCCACCTGTTTCGACCCCCATGGATTGTATTACTGTACTCAGTCAGCTAGTTAGTCCACAGCTGCACCAAGCTCGCTTACCAACCTTACTGTTGCACATACTACGAAAGTATATATACATTTTTCTTTTCATTCCTTTTTCAAAAGGGTGGCCAGAACAACAAACTCAATAAAGGCAACATAAAGGTTACGACTGAATCAAAAGTTCTCTGTATTGATGCTAACAAAGTAAACAATGGTCAAATTTGGAATAGCCCTCATTTAAATCCTGATTGGTGTCCCCCCCCCCCCCCCCCCCCCCCCCCCCCCTCCCCCCCCCCCCCCCCCCCCCCCCCCCCCCCCCCCCCCCCCCCCCCCCCCCCCCCCCCCCCCCCCCCCCCCCCCCCCCCCCCCCCCCCACCCCCCCCCCCCCCCCCCCCCCCCCCCCCCCCCCCCCCCCCCCCCGTCAATTTTATAGTCTTCTATCCATTCTCGAAATATGTTGTTATTACTGCACACCAAACTTAACTGCTGATGTCGCACAAAGATATGCCTCTATGACTGCTAAGATTGTGTACATCCCTTTATAGATAGAGGAGGTGCGACATGATCTGTTCAGCTGTGTCCAGTGAATACTCTTGTTAAACAATGCCTCATTTTGTTAAAATGAAAAAAGTCCCCTGTCGGACCTACTGTGTATGACTAGCTTTTTCCGAATATAATTCCATCTTGTCCTGTGTCTTTAAACGATTGTTTGTTTTTTTTGTTTGTTTTTCATCGCAAGCACTGTTTTCTTCTTGATATCCGGCAATTCATAGCTCTTATTATCTCTTCGTCTGCATAATAGCATATTGTAAGCCAGTGTCTGTAACACCTACGCTTGTAGTTTAATCGTGTTTCAAGCAAATCTTGATAATACTTAAACCAGTCCTGAATCCTTAAGCATGAAGCCAAAACAGATCTTTAAAAACAAAAGCAGGCGCTGTGTCCGCCAAACATGAACAAACGATTCACCAGACAAAACACAGAAATCGATCGTTCATTAATTTGCGGACACTCTACTTACTATTCTATTTTAAAGATGTGTTTATACTTCATGCGTACGGTCGCTTCACTTTGCAGCTAACTACAACAGTAGCAGACAGTCCGGCTAAGGTGATATTGCACAAGACGGGGTGGACAAACGAGAGGGTTCTTAATGGTGGGAAGTTTGGTTTGTTCGAAGAATTGATGAACTTTGACCGAGTACATCAGGGCTCCTCTCTGTCTCATGGCAGATACTTTCCGTAGTCGGTTGGTTACGAGTGTGATGAGGGGTGGGGAAGATATGTGTAAGGGCGTTTTCTCGTCGGCACAGAAGAAAGTGGGAACGGTGGTCAGCCAGAGCGTATCGGGTTTGTCTGAGTCTGTGGCAACAACAGAGCACAACAGTCTGGTGTACAAAAATAGGAGAGAGAATGATCGGGAATATGAGAGTGCTGCTCTCGCTTCGGGAGCGCTAAAACTTGGCGTAGGGGGCATGTCGTTGGCAGACGGGGGGGGGTCTCAGGTATTGCGCCGATCTGGTAGAAACATGACGAACAGGTTCCAGGAACGTCGCTTACTTCGTGCTGGAGCAATACAAACATGTTCAAAGCGCATTGGTAAGGCAATATCGAAAGAATTTTTGTGAGGCCGAGGGGAGGGATAAGTGTGCGTGCAACGGTTATCGTCCGCTGGTGGAGGAGGTGTGTCAACTTGCATGGAGGTTCGCAGACGCTTGTGGTCGCGAAACGAGTTTTGGTGGTTCAGGGGGGGGGGGGGGTTCAGGCGGTGGGTGGGCGAGAAGCCATCTGACTCTAATGGGCCTGCGCCTGAGCAAGTTGCCAATTGATCGCGCGCAAGAGATGGGTGGGGCTGTGAGTGGCGCGCGTGCAGTTGGACACGAAAAAACGTAAAGAGAGAGCCTTGTTGAGAGCTCGACGCACGACAACGGCAGACGAGTTGATGTTTAGGCTCGGTGGTTTTCTGTGGCATTGTTTGGTAACTTTCGGGGCGAGCGGTTTAAATAATAGCACCTCTAACCCAGGGTTAGATCACAAACTCTAATTGCGGCTAAATTGTGTGTATTTTTTTGCAAGTTTTCGTATGATGGGGTTTTTTTCGTATGGAGTTTGGATGAAAGTACATTCAAGTATTGCCTGGCCATGGCCCTCCGCAGTGTGTGTGGTACGGGGGAGAGTGCGTGAAACCTGTGTTTTCCAGGCTGCCGGACATTAGCAACAGGCTGATAATGTGGAAGGCTCGCCAGGAAGGAGCCTGTAACAGGACTACCGCAGACAAAAAGCCCTGACTCACAAAGAACGGAACGGGCGGGTTATCAGAAAAAAAAAAACAAGGGAACAGAACCCTCGGCGAGGGCGACGGGGGGGAACGCTCCTCCTTGGCAGGAACGGGACACACTCTGATGCTCAGGTCAGCGGGGATGCTCAGGGTCTGGCAGAGGTCAATCGCGCAGCAGGTGGCGAGGGTCCTCAAAAGCTCGACAACATAATGCGGACCAGTCGGTACAACACAGGGAGCGAAGCATAGACAGCCTACTGGCAGGGCTAGCGGCGCTAGTTTACTGGTATCAGGTGTGGGATAGTGGCCGCCGAGCCCGAGTTTCTATGCCTCTAGTCACATGGCGAAGAATTGTCCTATGACAGATCATCGATGCGGCCACCAAGACCCTGCCTGTCCATGCTTCACTTTCAGTGTTCTGTTGGTACACTGGCGAACCAATCCACGTTGGGCCTTTCAATACAGCCAGGTGATCGTCGGTTAGACAATAACCAACCACGTGAAAGGTGAAACGTGCAGCTGTGCAAAGGCATCGCATCGGAAGGGAGCCTGGAACAGCAGGGTTTGCCTACCATCGTGCAATTACCTCTTGAGAACAAACACAGCAGCAATATATGAGTCAACCAAACCTCAAAAGCCTGTACTCTCTGGCCATGCGAGCATTCCGGAGTACTTATGCACTTGCAGAGTTTCGGCAATTTGACCGATTTCAGTTTCACCTCAACCTCCAAGCGCGCCTCACTGTTCACTTTCAAGTCATTCTCAAAAAGCACCCATCCATACACGGCTCTCCTTTTGTACAGTGTAGAGTCTACTCAAATGTCGTCCCCAAGCAACTTCTGATAGCAGCGAAACGTTGAACACGTCATCCAAATTCGTCCCACTTTACCGTTTGTGCTCAGTCTCAAAATCGGCACAAACACAGAGAGAAGTACTACATAAAACGACAAACAAGAAAAAACTTTATATCCTTCTCTGCCAGAGAAACACACTTAAACCTGGTGTATGCGTCTTTTCCTCAAAGACATGAAGTAGTCAAGATAAATCTGACAAAACACGCAGTCCCTCTGTCTGTCCATCTATTGAAACGGATAAATGAAGTACTCCATACAACAACGCCAAAGGGCCGAACACACGTCTATGGAGTAGCCACCAAAAGCCCCAATATGCTCGTGAGTGCGCAATCAGGGGGATACACGGCAAGAGTGGGCACTCAAGAAGCAATCACAGCTGTGAAAACACGGCTTCATCATCTCTACCTGTCTTCAATCACAGGCATTCGTCTCAAAAAGTGAATTCTCATAAGATGGACAAAGTTGTTGTACTCGCCGTTTTCCCTCACCTTGTTTGGCCGTAAACACATCATATTCGATTCCCAGCTCCTCGGACGGGCTCGCTGTACGCGAGATCCGAGAGAAACAAATCAAGATACCACACGTATGACTTTGATACTATATACTCTCATTCTCCCGTGGATACAATGCTCTTTGTACATAAACCAACATACTGTAGTATAAATTTTGACACATGTAATGGTGAATTAACTGCAGGGCCGTACACAACAGTGTATTTGACAAGGCAAAATAAAAACGCCTGGTATAAAGGGAGTTTAAGACATAGTCTAGGCTGTCTAATATATTACGAGAGAATTCAGGTCTGCGGGACTATAACTCTCATGGGCGGGGGCGCTGAGGATCATATCCTATAGGAGGAAACAGATGCAAGGATCGATGCGCATGCGCTCCCCAGACCGGTACGCAATTAAAGGCAACTGGATTAAATATTGTCCATCTTTGTTCGAGAGCTAGGTGAGCTGCACTGTTCAGCACTTTTTATATTGTCACCAACACAAAAAGGATAGTCGAAAACTCGAGTTGATTTAGTGGAGCCAGCTTGAAGCATTCCCAATCGAAAATTGACTGTTTCTCACGAACGTGTCTATATATAGCAATGGTGTTAAACGATTTTGTGGTTCTGTAATTGTTTTCTTATTTTGTGAGCGACGACTCACCTCGCAACTATCACCTGACACATTGTCAAGGTACTTTGCAGATGACATGTTCGCGCACGACCGTCGTTTGATATACATCCGTTCAACGAATTAGCACGGTATGAATTTAGCCCAGGTGTGCTCAGAGTCTGCACCTTCACAAAGTTTAGCAGTAGGTGGTTCGTAGGCCAGAATATGTAAAGTGTGCGACCTTATCCTGAAACTGTATGTAATGTCACTCTGAAGATAGTACCACGCACGATCGCTTGTTCGCTGCACTAGTTAACCGTTGCACTATTTGTGGTTTCCCAGGCACGAGTTCTTGTCCCCCACCAAGTTGTAGCAGTAGTTTTCGTAGGCCAGAATATGTAAACGAGTGGACCTCTGAAAATATCTCTATCTGTTTTAGTTCTATTGTCCCGTTTGCATCTCATAGGTGTCCCATGTCCCGAACTTTATGCATCATTTGTGTCAACGCTTCTGGATTTTTGTGTCACTAAGACTGCTGGTTAGGCCGCCATTTCCTTTCGTCTTCTTTCATCCCGCTCGTGGTATTCATAAAAACACTCTCAAATGGAGGGGCGCCTAGTTGGGTGTAATGGAGTGGTGATGAGGATGTCGAATTAATAGGGGTCGCAGGAGGTGGTGTTGCCCCCTCTGCACACTGAGTGCTCTACCTTTTTTGGGAATAGTGATGAGTCTGACTATTTAAACCAAGTGGATTGTGTCTACCGTTGTTCTATATGTCTTTCGTTGGCTTTAAGTGTAATTTTAGTATGTGTTAAAAGTCAAAAACAGCGTCTGTATCGTTTGTTCTGTAATCCTTCCGCGATTTCACATCAACCTTGTCCTTTGAGATTTTGTTGACGATCCTCCTGGGGGCGTTTCCTCGGAAGACCATCGTACCTCCAAAATGTATTCTGGATACATCGGCTATCCTGATCGCTCCGCTAATTGCCCACATGGAGCGTCTAATGTTGTACGTCAAAGACGTATGCCACTCCACTTGATGTCATTTTATTGGCCCTTTGTTTGTGGATGTTCGCTGATCACCTACTAAAGTGCCGGACCAATACTGCCTACGCTTGCTAGTCGTGATAGTACCTCATAATGCTTCTCTGGTGACGCACACACACAAGAGACAGCGCACACACACACACACAAGGACGGATAAATAATATATATATATAGTATATATTATATATCATATGTATTGTAGGTATATTTTTTTATATAAATGTCGTTACTGTTGTTGTTTGTGTTGTGTGTTTGTGTGGTGTGGTGTGTGTGGTGATAGTGTTGTGTGTGGGTGAGAGAGAGAGAGGAGAGTGCGATCTCTGCAATCTCTACTCTCTCTCACTCTCATTCGGCTCTCTCTCTCGTCTCTCTGCTCATACTCTAGCACGACGAGCTATAGCCTTTTCACTCTAACGGAAGGGAAGATACCCACATTCCAAGCAACCAAACATAGGATTGAAGTATCGAACGAGAGGCAAAGGCAACAAAAGCGGTTCCTACGGTTATGTAAATGCAAAAGCATAAGAAGAAAAATAAAAGCTACGCGGAGACGGCATGTCATTTTTCGATCCAAAGTATGTATAATCTTATCGATAAATGGTGCTGTCATGGCTATCAACATCCCCACTGTGTTTTAGAATATCTACAAACTATTTTGTCAAGTCAGCTATTTAACAACACAAGGGGTTACATATTGTATGTAAGTACGATCGGGGATCATCAGCAACGACGTAAAACATACCGGTTTGCAGTGTGCTCATTTCCCGTAACTTCTTGTTTATGTTTGTTTGTGCTGTTGGTAGTGATGGAAATAACATGTGATGGTGTGTGGTAGATGGGGGTGGGAGGGGAGGGGGTCGGGGAGGGAGGGGGGGGGGGGGGATACGACCACACCTAAAGTTGTCGCGGGATTGTTAGTTTAAAAGCATCAAGGTGTGAGTCTTAACTTGTGTCGTGATGCGGGTGATTTACTAAATCGGTGGAGGAAGTGGGGGGACAAAATCGGGTATGCGGATGGTCTGGTGCCGATTTATTTCTTTACACTCTTTGTATTTATTCCATAATGTTTGTCCATTTATTCTCTTTATCAATTCGATTAACTTATTTATCATTTATTTAAAGTCATTGGTCTTGACATTTGTGCTTTCTTCTCTCGTAGTTAGGACTTTAAATGATGTATGTATGGAACGTGAATTTGTCCACACACACGCAGCGAGAAGGCATACGGCTTAAGGCCTGTTATGTTCGCAGCAGATAGACCTACAGAATTCATTTCTAACCTCCATACTATATTTCTTTACTCATTGTTTTTTTATAAAGAACTTGTCGCATAGCAAGCACAGAATTGAGAACATACAAATATTAGACTCTAATGAAGGACGATCACACGGTCGATTAATGCGGGTGAAGGGGTCATTAGGTGGGCGATAAAGATGAGACCTTTGTATGGTTTTATATATGAATTCATATTCAAACGGCTTTCGGTAAGGTATTTATCCCAAGTGTATGGTGTGGTGTGTGGGCTACCAAAGGTTTTGTCGAAGAGAAGAAGAAGAAGATGAATGATGGAAGAAGACGAATACGAAGACTAGAGACAACGAGCACGAAGAAGAAGAAGAAAAAGCCAAAGACCGGAACAAAAAGAACGATAAGGAAATCAACTAAAGAATAAAGGAAAACAGGAACAAGGACAGAAGGTGGAAGAAGGAAAAGAAGAAGAAGAAGACGACTAAGAAGAAGAAGAGAAACGAATTAGAAGAAGAGCTTTTGACCGTCTTGATTTAATAGTATTACCTCTTAAAACTATTGTAGTCATGGTCGGTGCACACATAGTATTCAGCTGTGTCAGGAAAAACGACAAGAAATGCAGACGTGTGGGTGGCGCACTACCTGCAAGTGGCATTGATTGAAGCAGTCAAGGCAAGCGAGGACCAACCAAGCCACAGCGAGCACGCTTTAAATGCATAGAATGTTTAGGCAGATACACAACGGGGAAAATCCAGCACCAGAGAATTCATACCCGTGTGTTTGAAATGAAGTTGGGTAGGGGGGGGGCGATTTGGCCTTTCAGCTGGTGGAATCGCAACTCGCTCGCTCTCTCTCTCGATCCTCATCATCTCCTCAGAGCTCTCTCTCTCTAGGGAAGATCCGTCCCGGGGTAGTCGTCTCAAGCGTCTACGGGTCTCTACTCTCTCATCTCTTTGCATATTACTTTTGCATTTTTGCAGTCTTAGACGTATAAGTATGAATGAGGAGAGGAGTTATTTTACTGGGTATTCCATTCTCCTCTCATGCTCTCTATACACTGTGGGCCAACTCGGGGGAATCTCCGGTCTCTCCTCAGATCAGTCACTCGTGCGTCCGTCGTGAAGGAAGGTGCTCACCCTCTCTCTCTCTCTCTCAAACTGACGCCACTCTTACCATCATGTAGTTTTTCCTCTTCTCTTCGTGTTTGTGGGCGTCCTTTTTCTTCTTTCTTCCGCCTGGCCTTCTGGTTAGGGTTCTTTCTTCCTTCTTTCATGGGTCGTTAGTTGTCATCGTGGCCATCGTAACCATAAAGTTTCTGATGATATGCGAGTGTTCAAATATCATCCTCCCCGTCGCAACAGTCCTATGGACTTATCTTGTGATTCGATTGACGTTGAACATTATCAAGAGCACGACGAGGCCGAAAGGAATACAAGCCATCGGAACAAGGGACATCCGTCGTCGGGCTTCCATCCTTTGCTGAACTGATTAAGCATACAACAGTCGGTGCTAGTGTTCACTGACAGACGAAAGGACACTAGTGTGTGATGGCTTGAGGGCGGCTGAATCATCAAAATTCTACAGCCATACCACCCTGGCACAGTCTGAATGGCGTCGAGGGCCAGAGTTTGCCGTAACGAAGAACTGTCCTACATGTGACAAAATCCATTCAAACAAGCTAGGAGGTTCATCTCAATTTTAACTCAGTTGATATGGCTGTACACCTCAATTGGGGGGGTGAGACTTGGGGGAGCTATGCCAGAAACAGCAGCCCCGTACCCCAAATATTGTTTCCCCCTAAGCGAAAACACCATAATGTCTGCCCTCTTCTTCTGGACGGGGGTGTT
Source organism: Conus betulinus (assembly GCA_016801955.1). Classification (NCBI taxonomy): domain Eukaryota; kingdom Metazoa; phylum Mollusca; class Gastropoda; order Neogastropoda; family Conidae; genus Conus; species Conus betulinus. The sequence continues at coordinate 29,592 of JADBJO010020530.1, forward strand.
ATTCTGTTCGAATTGATTTGAGCACGGATGGTACTTGGCAGGATCTGATTTTTGGATGTTCATAAATATACAAACTCTGGTGTACCTTTGTGTCTCCGTATAGGGTGTACACGTATTTTTTAAATCCATTATATTTATTTTTATTCATTTATATTATTTATTTTATTTATGCGTGTACTCTATGTATGAAGGAATATGTATGTATGTATGCAGTATGAATGTGAGCGTTTATGCCTATATACTGTATTTTGTATGCCTTATTCTGTGTTGTGTTTATTTACATACGGAATGTGTGCGGGCGTTCGATGCTTGCGTGCGAGCGTGCAGGGTGTGAGGTTAGTTTTTGTGTGTAGTGTGTGGGTAGTGTGTTGTGTGTGTGATGGTTAAGTTCTTTTGATTGTTTGTGTTTTGCGCATGTGTGTGTGTTGTGATGTGTGTGTTGTTTGGTGTGTGTGTGTGTGTGTGTGTGCTGTGTGTGGTGGGATCCGGCACGCGCCGCACGTCACGCGATTTGTGTGTGGTGGGCGTAGGGTTATCATAAATATAAGTGTATGGTGTCCGTTTTGTAGTGTTCGTGTGATTGTGTATGTTTGTGTGGAGGTAAGTGTGTGTGGGGTGTTTGTGTGTGTGTGTTGGAATGGTGTGGGTGTGTGTGTTGATTTGCTGTGTGTTTGTGTGTATAGATGTGTGTGTGTGTGTGTGTGCTGTGTGTGGGGTGTGTGTGTGTCATGTCTGTCTGTCTGTGTGCCGTGCAGTGCGTCTGCGTTCATAGTGTTCGTGTGTGTGTGTGTGGTGGTGGTGTGGTGCGCGTGTTGTGTGTGTGTGTGTAGTAATGGTGTGTCATAGGTGATTTGGTGTGTGTTAAGTTAAATGTTGGTGACGTGAATGTGTGAAATGTGTGTGGTGTTATTGGGCGCGGCGCCGCCGCTGGTTTAGTGGGTGTGAGAATGCGGTGTGGTGTTTGTGATGAAGAAATGGAAATGGGTTATGTATGTGTGGTGTGTTTGTGGTGGTGGTGTGTGATTTGAACAGGTTATTTAAAGGATTCCACATGAGTGAGGAAACACAATACGCATCGCGGTTTATCCATGGTAGGTCAATATGTTGTAAGGGTAAAAAGTCTCATGTGAATGTTTCGCATTCCACCAAGGGAACACAGGGGGAAGAGACTCCACATGTACACGCGCGTCGTTCGCGCACATACACACACACACACACCCACAGCACACACACAACACACACACCGCACGCACGCACGCACGCACCACTTCCACACCCCCACACACACACACACACGACCACACACACCACACACAATGCACATCACACACACACACACACACACGACACACCACCCACCCCACGCCACTGCCGACGGACACGATACACCAGCACGCTTAGGCAAAGTCAAGATACACACCCCAAAGGCCACGTGGGCAAGTGCCGGCACGCACGCACCGCATGGGCACAGCACGCACACATCACCACACACGACCGTCCACACACTGACAGCTACAAACGCACTCACCCACACACAAAAATACACAGCACACACACACACAC
>JADBJO010020531.1:0-19583 GCA_016801955.1 Conus betulinus
ATGTGCATAGCCAGAGAGAACTGTTTCTTTGTTGGTTTTTTGTTTGTTTGTTTGTTTGTTTGTTTTTCAATTTCCTGTGAATACTACTCAGTGGTGAACGTTTGACAAATTCGACTGGTAGATTTTCACAAATTGAGGATGGATTTGGAGTCATATCTGCACTGTTCTTCAGCTGAAGAAAAAATTAAGTCTCCTAGGTTACCCAAAAGAAATTTCTCCCGACAATGGTACTCAGTTTGTGTCAAACCTCATGACAGAAATTTACAGATTGTTTCCATCAAGTCAGTCAACACAAGTTTGTACCATGCCATGCCCAAACAGAATGGTTTGAACGATTAAACGGTACCCTTAACTGATGTTGAGGAAAGTGGCACAACAACACCCTCAAGACTGGGGCCATTACCTCCCAGCAGTTCTGTTTCCGCACAGAAAAATGCCTTCTGAGAGCACTGGATTCTTACCATTTGAGCTGTTTCATGGTAGAAAACCTAGAGATCCAACTGATCTGTTGGCAGATTCGTGCAATCTCACACAGACTCAATGTACTCCCCAGCCCCTTAATCATTATGTGACAGAACTGAAAACTCTTTTGAAACAGAGCAAGGACATTGCATTCAACATTCACAAAAGGCTGTGGAAACACATAAAAAGTACAAGGATGTGAAAGCGGTCAGGCGCTCATTTTCTATTATTGATGAGGTACTTGCATTGTTGCCCACTGACAAAAACAAATCATTGATGCTGTTGAAAGGACTCTACAGAATTGTTGATTCTTTCTATCCTGATTATATTATATTGATCAACAACAAAAGAAATGTGTTTTTTTATGCAAAGATGTTGGTGAAATACAGTAGATGTAATGAGATCAGTTAGGCAATGTGAAACTTCCTGTCCATTCTGCATGTTGTGTTGACTTACAGTTTTGCAGGAATGAGTAAAATGCGTCAACTGCTAATATTACTGATGAGGATTCTGCTTTGCCTGATGTTTCAGACACTCATTTTCCTGATGATACCACTGTTGTGAATAAGTGTGATTCTGAACAGACACACTGTTTTTTTTTCATACACTACACGGTGATCAAAAACAGATGGGCTGTTCATTGTATGCTTCGTTACATGAATTTAACTGTTTGTCCAAGAGTGATGAACATGTGACAGCAGCGTCTGTGATCACTGAGAATGATGATGATTGCCTTGAATCCGGAATGTATACCCACACCGTCCCACTTGTTCCTTCTAAAGAGACACCATTCACAATTTTAACTTTGATGAGCAATTATCTAATGTGCAAAGAGAAAAGCTGAAATATGTATGCCACATTTTTTTTTTTACTTTGTTTATAGATAATCCTGGATGTGTCAAATCTGGAATTTTTCATGAAATCCCACTTACCGATAGCAAATCTATTAGGTTGAAACCAAACCCATTACATTTTTCAGCAACTGAAGTTGTTAAGCAGGAAGTTGAGACTATGCTAAAACTTGGTGTCATTGAACTAGTTGGTCTCCTAACAGCCCTCCAATTGTACTTGTTAAAAAAAAATATATATATATATATATCAGTCAGGTTCCACATTGATTTCTGTGTGCTAAACAAAGTTACTCGTTTTGATGTGGGACCCATTCTGGATGTTGAGGAACTGTTTGCATAAATCTACTTCACCAAGATTGGTACAGTGTACTTCACCATGATAGGTGCAGTGTACTTCACAGAAATTGGTGCAGTCTGCTTCACTGAAATTAGCGCAGTCTACTTCAGTGAAATTGGTGCAGTCTACTTCACCAAGATTGACTTGTCAAAAAGATATTGGCAAATTCTGGTTAAGCCTATGGACAAAGAAAAGACTGCATTTCAACCCCCCTTGGGACTATTTTAGTGAACACACATGTAATTTGGTTTGATTTCAGACCCTGCTACTTTTGTTCAGATGATACGTTCGTTGAAATTGCATGAGTGCTCTAGCACCAATTTCTTTGATGATATTCTGGTTGCTAGTATTACTTGGAAAGCATATCTTCAGCATGTGACAGCTTTTTGCCAGAAATTGTTGGATCTTGGACACACTGTTCGACCATCCAAGATGTTCGCTGGCTTTGAACTAGAGTTCTTGGGTCATGTTGTTTCTCATGGCATTCTCAAGCCTCAAGAGAGCAAGTTCACTCACTTCTTGGTCTGATAGAGTACTATTGGAAGTGTGTTCCTCATTTTGCTACCCTTGTTTCTTCCCGGACCAATCTCACAAAAGATTCCAAGCATAAATCAATTACATGTACACCTGAGTGTCAGAAAGCTTTTCAGCTGATTCAGGGAATTCTTGCAAACAAGCCTGTTCTCAAACTTTCAGACCTTTCTGTCAGTTCGTTCTGAGAACAGACGATTCACCTATAGGTCTGGGTGGTGTTCTTTTGCAGGAACATGATGGGGTTTTACATCCTGTAGTTTTTCATTGGCAGGAAATTGCTTGACAGATAGGCTTGTTACTCTACAATTGAGAAGGAGTGTTTCAGAGTTGTTTGGTCTATCTAGAAGCTATCTTGCTATCTCTGGGGACAAAACGTTTTTTTTTTTTTTTTTTTTTTTTTCAAATCCAGGCAGACCATAAGCCACTTGCATATCTCACTAGTTCTTTTTTTTTCAAGAATGCCAGAGTCACTTGATGGTCTCTTCTGATGCAAGCATTCATGTCAATCGTATTGACAATGTTCACGCTGATGTACTCAGTCGGAATGGCCAGTCTCTTACTATTCCATAACTGTTGTTGGTCAGAAACATTTTGTATCGCCTGCTTTAGTCTTTTTCCTCTATAAGATCGCTACAGTGAAGCATATGACATTTTGTCCTGATCTACGGTAAAAAGGTCAATTTATTTTCTATGGACATTTCATTGTTTTGATAGGGCATCTTAGGACTTTCAGAAAAAAGATACTTTCTGAAAGTCTTTTGTCAAATCTTTGATTGTCATAATCGTATTATTGTTTAAATGCAGTTTCGGCAAATTTTTTTCGGCACATCTTGGTGACAATTGTAAACTGCCCAAACTTTTCATAATATCTTTTGAAAACAAATTATTGTCCTGTATTTAACTGAAAATCTTTTCTTGTGACCTTTGACAAGAGTTAAATTCCCTCTTTGTTCGTTTTTTTCTTCTTGAAAAGCTGCCACTTTTATTTATTTGTTTGTTTTTTTTTAAAGAGGAGGTGGATATTGTCACAAGCATGATTCTCGACGAAATGTACACATCTGCTATGTGCATAGCCAGATAGATTTTTTTAACTTCCTGTGAATACTACTGGGTGGCGAACGTTGACAAATACGACTTGTAGGTTTGCACAGATCGAGTATGGCTTTGGAGCCAGTCACATCTGCTCCGTATGCTCGCTGTCCCTGCTTGTTGGTCAGATATTTGCTAGTTTAACCCCCACCACCTCCCCCCCAGAGGGTAAGATTTTTTTTTTCTTTTTCCTAACCATGTCAATTGTTTGAAAGTCAACCGTAGTTCGCTGATAATGCTTTCTTGAAACATTTTAGATCAGAATGTTCAGATTGTGTAATAGTGTGATGGTTTTGGGAAGTGCTCAGTTCAGTATGCTCGTTCATGTGTTTTCTTTTCTTCTTTTGAGTTGATAAAATACACAAACAACTTTCACGCCTCCATGCATCCAAGAGACAGATGTAAGAGATCTATTTACAAGCACTCCTGACTCCACTCTGTGACAGGCAACCTTTGCGTGCAATCTGATGAGCTTGCCACAGACTCTTTGAGAGTCTGCCAAAGGCAGAGCTGGCCTTTAAGATGCACAACATTACTTCTGCATCCAGAGATTCATTGATGCTTACAGTGCTACCAAAATAGCAGAATTTGTCCACAGTTTTTTATGTCTGTGTTGTTGATGACGACAGGTGATGGTGGAGCACTGCCAGCAATGAACGGTGAAGGTTGGAATATGGCCTCCATCTTACCAACACTAATTGTAAGACCAAAGCGTTGACAGGCCCTTGCAAAATGATCTGTGATGCACTTGATATCTTCACAACCAGTGCATAGTCAATGTGAAGCGGAACTTTGTCAGGACATCAAATACTTTGGTCTTGGCCTGAAGTGCCTTGTCACAGTCTCAGAATGAATCAATCAGCATTGCAGCAGACAGAATGGAAAAGTGGGTGCAAGCTAAAACGCATCCCTGCTTCACTTCATTTTTCACTGGGAATGGGTCAGAGGTATCTCCATTTTCTTGCACCCTCGCTCCATCCCATCATGGAATGAAACTATCAGTGAGACGAGCTTTTCTGGGCAACCAAACTTGTGAAGGATCTTCCACAAGCCAATCCAGTTGATGGTGTCGAAGGCCTTGGTGAGTTCAACAAATACCATGTGGAGTTACTGATGCTGCTCACAACACTTCTCCTGTAGCTGGCAAACAGCAAATGCCACGTCAGTCGTGCACCTGCCTGTGCAAAACATACACTGTGATTCAGGGATGATAGAGTCTGCTATATGCGTGGCGAGTCTGTTCAATATGACCCTGGGAAGAATTTTTCCGCAATACACAAGAGGGACATTCCACGATGATTATCATACAATGCTTTATCACCCCACCACTTGTAGTTGTGTACAATAGAGGCGTCTTTGAGGTCTTGAGGTACTTCTTCCTTTTCCCATATGGACTGGAAGAGGTTGGTCAGCTTTTCAAGGAGCACCTTGCCTCCATTCTAGTAGATGTCTGCTGAAATTCCATGTGCTCCTGGTGCTTTACCAGACATGGTCTGCTTCGGAGCCATTGCAGTCTCTGCACTGGAGAGGGGTCTGCCAGAGATTCCTTCACTGGCAGTTGTGGGGAACACCATGATTGCTTCTTCAGATAATGACGAGACTAGTCAAAAAGCATTGAAGTGCTCAACCCAGCAAGCAAGAATGTTAGTCTTATCTGTCAGCAGTGTGGTCTTGTCAGAAGCATGAATGGGTGTTGACCTAGTAGTCTTTGTTCCATAGATAGTGCAAAGGACCTCGTGTAATGTCTTCATGTCGTGGTGTCAGCCACAGTATGCTGACTCTTCTTTCTTTTTTCTTTCCCATCAATTGTTCTTCATCAACCAAAGATTCTGTTGGTTGTGCTGCTTGCCTTGTTGGTACTTCTGTTGTTTCCTCTCGCAGGTCTTGTCACTGGGTGATCTCTGTAGGTCTTGTGGAGCATGTCTATGAGCTTGTTGATCTTTGGGTCATTTTCATCAAACCATTCTTCATGTGTGTGTGTTCAACAAAGCCCAGGGTGTCAGCTGCAGGATTATGCAGGGTTTCTTTGAAGGCTTCCCATTCCTTTGCAGTGTCTTCTCCTGCGAGGTTGATGCTCGACACACAATCCTGGATTCTTTCTTGCAAAACGTCTCTGTTATCACACAGGTGAGCAATGTTCATCCTTGTTGATGGCTTATTTCTGGCCAGTTTGTGCTTCAGGGCAAGCTGGGTGTTCATCTTGCTCCTAATCAGGCAGTGACCTGACCAACACTTAGCTCACCTCATGCAGAGTGCACTTAGAACACGTCTGTCACTCTGGCGAACAGTCACATAGTCAAGCATGTCCCATTGTTTGGAACAGGAATGCATCCATGTATTCTTGAACTTGTCTGCCACCTGGAATATAGTGTTGGTGATGGGAAGTTCATGCTGTGCACACAGTGATAACATCAGTGGACCATTGGAGTTGCATTTCCAGTGCTGTGGCATCCAAGAACGTTGGGCCAATTTGAGTAGTCCCTTCCAACACGACCGTTAAAATCCCTAAGGATGATGAATTTGTCCTTGTGGTTGATCTCAGTGATGACATGGTTCAGCTCCTCATGGGAGGCTTCTTTGATGTCACCTGGGTTCATCATTGTTGGAGCGTAGGCTATGGGGATAATGGTGGCAAAGAGGTCCTTTGTAAGCATAAGCTGCGATATCATTAGGCGATCATTAATGCCACACGGCAGGCTAACCAGCTTCTGGGCAACATACGTCCTTTGGTTTTCTTTATGCTTCCCAACTTCTCCGACGTCTTCAGGCTGTGTGTCACCTGCAAGTCTTGTTTCACTCATATTCGCTATGTCAATCTTGTAATGGCCTAGCATCTTGGCAATCAGAGTGGTGCAACGCTCTGGTCTGTCATCTCTGTCCAGAAAGGTTGGTGCTTTCCATGCCTCAAATGTCAGAGGCATCTGCGTTTTCCTATGCCTTGACTTTCGACCGGCTTGATGGATAACCTAGTGAGTGCGGTTACCTGTCGGATACAGTGAAGGGCAGGCTTTGCTTAGGGATCTTTTATCCCCTCCCCACGAAGGGAGAGCCCTGCTTTCCCTGAATAGGACTGCTCTGTCGCTGTAGGAGGATACGAGCACCGCATCTGCCCTAGTGTACGATGAGCGACTATCAGCCTGCAGCCGCCTAAGCGCAGAGTTGTGGCTAGGGATCTCTAGGAACATCATTTGCCTGTCCCTATCACTACTTCTCCATCACCACAGAACTTTGAAGAAGCTGGTAAGAGTTGCGCCTGGGTTTATCGGTGTATCTGCATATTTGACCAATACAGGGAACTTTTTTTTAAATGAAGGAGAGTTGTGCTGTCTCTTCTCCACCCTCTCACTTTCTGGGGCTCATTGCCCTACAGGTGCAGAAGCTGCCACGTCTAGGACAGCCCCAGAAGGTGCGGTTTGTTGTTCAAAGTGTCTGTCTCCTAGAGGGATGGCCGACCAAGGCTGAGAAGCCCACTCTGCCCTGCTGTTTTGCATATAGCTGGAGGTTTGGTTCATAAAGGCCAGGGCATGTCCTCACACTGGTGGGTCTACACGTTGCATGTTTAGGGGGCAAACTTCCTCCAAGTCCCCTGTGGTTTGACCTGGGGCTGCAAGGCACCCAGTGGACATACGTTGCCACGTGGAGGCACTATATAGGGCATGTAGTGGAGAGGCTCTCTGTACTGGCAGGAAAGACTTACGCACTCGGCTCTCTTTTTGCTGTGCTCTTCACAGTGGTGTTAGCCAGCGGTGAAGGCTGAAAGCGAGAGGTGACAAACGCACAGACATCTCACCAACACACTAGGCACTTCACACTACCAGAAATGCATATTTTGCCTGGGGGACTGTGGTTACAGAAATATACCAGTGATATTATATCCCATACTTCACGAACATGTGTCAGACACAAAAAACTATGTCACATTGTTATATAACATTTTAGCATATACTTGAAATTACACAAATGGCCACAAATGCCCTTTGATACAAGGTAGCTGTTTTATTTATCTATCTATATCTATCTATCTATTTATTTATTTATTTGTTTGTTTGTTTTTGTTTATTTATTTATTTTTATTCTAAACTCATTGATCATTGTAATATAGATCTATCCCGGGATGCCGGAGACTGAACTAACAAAGAAAGAAAAAAACGGTCCTGTTTAGGTAAGGTTAGGTTAGTGTAGGTTTTTCTATTAAATCGTTATACTACTGCTAGGATGGCTTTTGACGCTAGTTTACCCTTTCTACTGAGTTGTTCTACATTAGATATACAAATTTTCCTGTGTTTTAATCGTGCATTTCTGCATCACCTGTTGACCTTGTCAGCAGTCGAATCGAAGCAGCAGCTAGCATCACCGTCTCTTGGCTTGAAGGTCAAAGATTCGATTCCCATCGAGCCATTTATTTGTGGGAGTTTTCCACGCCGACTGGCTCTTACCCAGCGTTGTGATTTCTTGCACCACAGAGCCGAGTTTCATCCACTCGATGGATGCCTTTCTGAGAGAGTTGTTAAAATTTCAGACCAACGCTGCAGGTGTCTGTATCCTTCAGGCTTGGTTAACTCTGGGACTTCTTTTTGAAAGTAAGTATATAGTGTAGACCAGCCATGCAGTCTCAGACCTGAATGAGAATCTGCAGCATAATCTTCATCATCTTCATCGATCAGCATTTGAAAAACAATATCTGGAATTCCCTGGTCCTTTACTTCGATCTTTTATGGGCACCTCGATTTCCTCTCCACGTCAAAGACCTTGATCAGGTTCTGTCAAAGGGACCTGCATCAGCGTATTGTAAAGGGGACTATTAATTGAATTCATACGGTGGCACCCTTTGGAGGAAGAGCTCACTCATACTGACTCCACAACTAAGCAATAATTTCCATCGGTAGTCTGCACGATGTGAGACATAACACTTTACAGCAGACTCCATGAAAAAAAAAATGTTCAGAGATATCCCCACCTGACGCGTTCTTTGGATATCTGAAAGAGATTGACATTTCTCATCTAATCTAAAATTCAACGGGGGAAAAAAATGATTTTCAACGACTTTTCTGATGCGTTTTTAAAAGGTATATATATATTTTTTTTAAGTGTGATTTTTTATGACTTGTAAGTTGATTTTAACGTGCTGAAACCCCTGATATGGCCCTTTGCGGTCGGCTGGGCTACAAGCAACATTACCTCCCCCCCAACACACACACACACACACACACGCGCGCGCGCGCGCGCGCGCGCGCGCGCGCGCGCACACGCACACGCACGAGCACACACACACACACACACACACACACACACACACACAGCGCACACACGCACACACGCGCGCGCGCGCGCGCCACACCACACACACACACACACACACACACACTATCAGTAGTGGGCTTAATAAGCAGTGAAACATCTCCTGGTGATTTGATTGATTTATTCTCTGTTCCACTTTTTAAGGTAATATTTGCCTGCGTCTTTTGCTACATCAGGTGGAACTTTATCTATAAGTTTGGTAAACTGAAAGAACTCCCATACAAAAAGACCATTGCACACAGAATGTTGTTTCTGCCTCACCTTCCCTGGCCCACACCTGTCAGAGGTGTAGGGACAATGGGACTCATCTTCATGTTCCACACACTGAGATTTTAAATCACAAGGAAAGTGTTCGTACAGGTCAGGCCACACCGACCGAGAACAATTCCACAGGTTGAGCCCTGGCACTCGACGAGGTTTCCAGTTCTCTAGCAGGAAAGAGAAGCGTAGTTTAAATGCACCGCAGTCCCCAGTTAATGCATGATAAACAAATAAAGATATATGGGATTCATCACTTGCCCGCTTACCGAAGACATCAGGAAAAAAGCAAGAAAGGGTAAGAGGGCTTTATTCGCTGTATCTGACAACACTGCCTCGAGCCACATGGACCAACTGAAGTCTCGATATATCTCAAGGTCCTTCTATGCCAGTTGACAAGGCCCAGTAAAGTGACGTGGCCAGGTGGTCTGGTGAGAGTAATACAGCTCTGTAATATTTGTGAACATGGAGTGGACCCATCAAATCCTGGTGTCTGTATATATCCTGCACCGCATTGATGTCATTATTATCTCAACAGCAGCCATGCTTTCAAATGCGAGTAGACAACATTAAAGGGAGGGAAATTCAGGTGAATTCAACAGAACATTCAGCTTTAAGCTATGTTTTCAAATACGAGTAGACAACATAAAGCGAGGGAAATGTAGGTGAATCCATTAGGACATTCAACTTTAAGCTATGTACGTGTAGACAACACTAAAAAAGGGGGAGGGGGGGGGGTACCAGCTGAATTCACAAGACATTCAGTTTTAGGCTAGTGCTATGTTTCAAATAAAAGTAGACAACACTAAAGAGAGGGAAATTTAGGCAAATTCAACACGACATTCAGCTTTAAGCTATGTTTTCAAATACGAGTAGTCCACACAAAAGTGAGGGAAATTCGGGTGACTTCAATATGACATTCAGCTGTAAGGTATGTTTTTCAAATACGAGTGGACAACACTAAAGAGAAAGGAATTTAGGAGACTAGACAACACTAAAGGGAGGGAAATTCAAGAAAGTAGACATCACTAAAGGGAGGGAAATTTGGGAGAATGGGTGTAGAGTGACGCTCTCTCACATCAGGACATTTTGTTTCCAGCCGTATTAAGTTGTAAGCTTTTAACCTTTACGTTTCCAGTTCTGGTGTCAAGAGTTCAAGTTTGCATAGGCAGGCTTCTCCTCTCCCTCCCCCGAAATGCCAGTGGTACTACCTTTAAGTAGATGTTGATGACACTGTGCAATTTTATGGGCTCGTGAATAAAACACTAGTGTGTCCAGCGAGTGAGAAACATAGGCAATGGAACCCCATCAGTCCTGCTACAGATTGCTCATGATGGCAGAATGCACACACACATATGTATGGAGGTGTGGTATGTAAGCTTCTGTGAGCATGCCCCTGCATACATATACGTACGCATGTGTGCGCATATGTACGTACGAACATAAGTTTATGTATACATAACTGTCTATATGGGGTGTGTGTGTGTGTGTGTGTGTGTGTGTGTGTGTGTGTGTGTGTGTGTGTGTAAGCTTTTGATTATTTGTGGGGGACGCACATTTAAGAGATAACACAACTATTAGTGATCGTTAATAACAATAATGATAACAAGAACAAAGACCAAAACGACAGCATCAGCAACAATAACAACAGCGATAACAATGATGATGGCTATGATGATGATCGTTTTAAAAAGGAAAGAAACGGACCATACTACCGTAGTAATATTGACCGTTTGAACTATGTTGTGATGACAGTGGTGAGAGGTAGACGGGGGTCACATGATTATAATCACGCTCGGAGCGCTACGACTAATGACTCATTCAGAGACTGACTGACCCAATTACTGAAGGCAGGGAGATAACCACGGGGTTTGGGGAATGCTAATCGTCTGGTGTGTTGAGATAGTCCGCTTCACTGATTGGATTTTGATATAGTCCTGTTCGGTGAAATGAATTCGGACATCGGCTATTTGACTCATTTGAGTAATGATTCTTTAGACCAGTATTTGAGTAACAACGCCAGTCATTTTTATACTAAAATTACCATGGGTTATTGAGGTTGCAGATAGCTAAAGTGGGATTATCAGGAATTCAACTGAGTACTAGTTATTTAAACGTAAGGACAAATGATGAATGTTAGTTAATTATCAGATTATTGAAGGGAGGGTGTTATTACACAATAAGAATTGTGGCTGGATTATACAACCCCCACAAACATTTTGTAGATTTGGCGAATAAGAAATTCGGACCATCACTAAGAGATACGAAAATGTACCCCCCAAAAATTGTCTTATGATAGAAGTACTAGAAAAGTGACAATCTGCCACATTTGATGAAAAGACTTTTGTGCTATTGCGCGAAAAGATGCAGGAACGGTTTGGGTATGATAAATGTTATCTTTACAGAAGTACATCATACCAAGAACTTGGACAGCTTGCCAGAGTAATACTTTTCCACTTGCGAGACAATATTCTTTTTTTTCTAATCCATGCAATGTTAATGCATATATAGCAAGTCCTCCATTCGTTATGTGTTTTAATCACCGTTTTTTTTTTCTATTTATACCGTCCAATTTTATATCCCAACCAAATCGAAGGACTGAGTTTTGAATAGCATTAATTGCGTCATTGGAAGCATTTGGAAGTAGAATCCAGAGATGAGTTAGTTTTGGACAAGATTAAAGTTCTCAAAACAGACACCCTGCCTAATGGATTAATCTGTCTCATTAACCACACCTTATATAACATTCTTATTTCAACAAATCTAGCCTCTATGTGTCATTTCGGAACAGTCAGAAAGACTGCTGGTAAACAGATACCCAGAATTTTAAATTGTGGTGGATTCCACTGAAAACGTACATGTTGCATGTAGCGAATCGTCGAGTTTTTCCTGCTTCCGAGCCACATAGCACTTTTTTCTGTGTTTAATATCAAACTTGATTTTCTCCCAAACCTATCAACTGTAATCAGAGTTTCCTCAATAGACAAATTGTCACTTTCAAGCATAATTTCTGTATCGTTTGCATGTTATGAACTGTTGTGTTCTGTATCGTTAATTTGGATCCCTTTAATAATTCTATTATCTCTCAACATAATGGCAAGGATTTCCACGCACAAAATGAATATGTAGGGTGAAACTGGGTCTCCCTGCCTGCAAGAAACTTACCAGATGCCTGGTTATTCACAAGAACAGTTGACTTAATACATTTTAGAAAATAGTTATCCATTTACGTATATCTGGTCCAAAACCGAATGCTACAAGTACTTTATTCATGAATCCCCAGTCAAGTGAATTGAAGACGTTCTCGAAATCTAAGAATGAAAGCAAACCAGACAGTTGGTGTATTTGTAAGTAGTCAATTAAGTCATAGATTAACCTGATATTATCTCTGATATATCTCTGATATGTCTCTTGGCCATAAAAAAACTGTTTGATCTTCATTGATCAAACTTCGAAGAACCATTTTTAGTCTATTCGCAACACATGCTGACCCTATCTTATAAACAACACTTAATAGAGTAATTGGCCTCTAAAATGGCATCCCGAGGTTTTATCCCCATTCGGAATACAAATTGTCATTCCTTCCTTCTGTGTGGTGGACTACTCGCCTGGTTTAAATCCTTCATTTAAGGATCGGACAACAAATATCGCAAGTGTTGGCCAAAACATTTGAATAACTCAACAGTAAATCCGTTGCTTTTTATTGTTTTTCATCTGTTTAAGTGCATAGCCAGCCTCATCTATAGAAATTTCTTCTTGTAATTATATATATTATATATATATATATATATATATATATATATATATATATATACAGACAGACAGACAGAGAGACAGAGAGAGAGAGAGAGAGAGGAATCAATGCGTTGCAGTTCTAGATGCTGTCTTTCAAACCGCTTAACGGCAGAAAAAGGACAATGAGATGGACATTCTTGTCCTGGGGCAATAATTCCTATAACACATGTCAAACTTCAGCATGATAGTATCTGTCATACTGTAGTGGACAGAGGACCCTGGAATGCACACTGCCCTTATCCCTGTATTCTCTGATGGTACTGTAACATTCTGAGTATTTGACCACAGCCATGTTTCTGCATTCGTTTATCTGCAAACGCACAACATAGTCAGACTGTACACTGAGTATGAACTCGCACTCCATTTGTGACCTCCAACTGGACTGAAAGCATGGAGCTGACCTGATGATCCGTCAATGGTGAATTCTCTCACGGCTGGGTCTTCCAGACATGCAGTCCGACCAGAAAGGCTTAAGAACGTATTATGTGCTTCATCAGTGGTGGTGGTGATTCTGTCTGCAGTGTTCCGCTGTGTCTGTCCATTCAGACTGGTCTTCCCAGTAGTCATCGCATGGACACGTTGCTGAGCTGTGTCAGTCTCTGTTGCGTTCTGTATCCTGCCTGTGCGTTTGCTTGAGCTTGATGTCATGTGTGTGTGTGCGCGCGCGCGCGCGTATATATATATATATATATATATACATACATACACCGGTAACACCCAATCTCTGAGAGGTTAGTGTTGTTACCTTGACCACGACCACGACCGCGTCCGCGCGGCAACCGTGAACGGTACTGACGATGACCGCCTCTTCCACGGTTAGCACCGTCGCCCGTCTGAGCAGCCTGCTGTCCTGTAAAGGAAGCAGTCTGGTCAGCACGGTACTGAAAATTTTGCGAACCTTGAGCACCTCGGTAAGTGCCTCGACCGCGATAAGGACGTGCGTTCGAAGATCCTCGACCTGCATTCGGATTTTGGTACGAAGGGAAATGGGTTGACACATTTGTCTCAAAGACCGAGTCAGAAGCCTTCGACTAAAAGTCTTATCCGGATGCGCTGTTTTGTATTGTTCAGCAAGTGCGCACATTTCTCGGCACTGGCTACCGAACGCTCTTTCAGAAAGACAGCCAAATCTTTCGAAACGCTGTGCAAAATCTGTTCTCGTAGCAACAGATCGCGAAGTGGTTCAAAGTCTTTCTGAATCTTCGAAAGCTCTATCCAGCGATCCAAAAAGTGCGCAACCCTAATCAGGTAGGCGGAAAATGATTCTCCCTTTTCCGGTCTGACCGCACGAAACTTTTCCCGAAAACCGTCTGCGGTGCACTGGTACCGTTTCAGTAGTTCACTCTTGAGATCGTCCCAAGACAAAGTGTCCTTAGCGGCCAAAGAGTGGTACAACGTGAGCGCACTACCTTTAAATAAAGGCGCGACATATAATACCAATTTTGTCCTTGGGCCATTCGCACGTAGTCGCATGATTTTCAAATCGGTAGAGGAATGCGTCTATCTCATCTTTTGACTCATCAAAGACCGGAAGTTTTGGTATATATGGTGTCCGTCCGGAAAACGGTTGAAATCACTAGAACCCTGCTGGTTAGTACCATCACTCACACCAGACGCTGACACTTTCGCTAACTCTAGTTCAATTTTCTTCCTTTGAAGTTCTAAATCCATAGCTTTCATATCCTTTTCATGTTGTTGTCTCTCTTTCTCTTTTTCCTCTTTCTTCTCTCTCTTTCTCTCTGTCTCTCTTCTCTTTTTCCTGTCTCTCTCTTTTTTCAGTGTCGCTTTCCTTCTCCTCTCTCTTTTCTCTCGCACGCTCTGCGCGATCATTACACTGCTTAACATAGTCCACTAAGTCAGCACCATCAAGACCTAGCGTCTTACCCTGAGACAGGTAAACGTCGAATTCAGACATTTTGATGACATATTTTTCAAAAACAAACAAACAAACAAACAAACAACGATGATATTAAAGCTTTCCGATTAAAATTCCTCACACTCACCTCATTTACTCAAAACAATATTTATAATAAATACTATGGACTAATGAAGTACACTAAACGCAGAAAATACCGTCAAATTGAAAAATGACCCACTCGGTAGAAACCAATAAACACAATCAATCAATCAGTCAGCATCAAGTAATACATTTAAATAAATCAATAATAAACACCAGATAACAATAAAGATAAACAAATCAATAATCAATCACCACCTGCATTCATTCAATACTTGCAGTTCTTTAATCGGACAACCACAACTGAAAAGATAAACCATCCACTGGCATCTAATCACGTGGTATTGGAGCGAGGGAGAAAAACTGAACTCAAACGATAGAAAGTGAAAGAAAACTCAAAATCTACGGAAGGCACTTGTATCCTTCTCCAACGCCATGTCCCTTCGCTACAGACAAGCGAAAAGAGGTTGGAGCTAGGCAGCCTATGGGATAGGGGACAAAAAAAAACAAAAACAAAATTCCTTACCAAGTCAGAAATAAAGTCAAAGAAGATCACTCACCCACCAAAATCTTTCACACAAAAAAAAAAAGCAACTTAAAACATGATCAATTAAACAATGAAAACACAACAAACATCTAAAAGGGGGAAAGAATACACTCACTAATCAAAGACCCTACTTAAGATATGAGGATGAGTAAAGTGCAAACTAGAGAGGTGCTTATGGTAAAGAGTAACTAGAGAGAATGAAGTTAGAAAACAGCAAAAGTAGACAGAGTGGAAAAACCAGAATAGTAAGAGAAAGTAAGACAGGAAATAGAAAACCCTCTGGACAACCCTACTGGTTATGCCCACCCGTAAAACTGGCGACGGGATACACACTCAACTACTATAGAAAAAGAAACAAAGATCCACTACAAATTACCTAGAGAACTTTTGAGAGGGGGGGGGGGGGGGTATATGAAACTGTTCACAGAATACGTGGGGAAGAACCAAAACAAAATTAATCATCAGTAAAAGTAAAGAAAGGGGTTTAAAACAAATTATACCCAAAATATTCAAATTTTTAAAGTGGGGGGGTTTATAAGTTTATATAATGTGATCCAAATAAGAGTAAGTATATAATGAGGGCTGGTTACCTAAAAGTACCAATAGTAAACAAATCCAACATAAACAATATTATTGAATAATAAGTAGTAATTAAAGAAAAGAGTAAATAAAGGATATAATTCAACCCTCTCAATAATAGAACAAGAGAATAATAATAAAGTAATTGAAGGGGATCAAGAAGAAGGGGTTTACATCATCAAATCTTTACAAGATATAAAAATACAAAAGACAGGAGAATAAGAAAAGTACAAAATTTATCCAATACAGTAATCAAGTATGGGACTTTACATGATAATTATTTCAATACAGAAACACAAAGAGAGGGGTGTTAATGGAAATCAATCAAGTGTTCCCACACTAATACATAGGCAGTTCAAAACATCTTTTTTTTTTCAGAATGGGGTGAGGAAATCATTCAACCAAGGGGAGGATAGTTCAAAATCGGGGTCACCACTTGTCAAGCTGCTGATTCACGCACAAATATTTACACATGCATGCATGAATACAGCCAATACTCCATTACACAACAGGCATCCACCTCCACACAACTCACAAAGCGCTAAAAACACAGGTTTTAAAAGTTCATTTCCCCCAGTATCTCCTCTTCTCCCATGTTCATACACAGCACTGGTGGGTTTTATTATTCCGTCTGTTCACAGATCATAGTTCACTTTATATTTCTCCTGGGGTCAGTTCATCACAAATATCGGTACCTTCATTCCTCTTCATCCAATCACAAACGTCTATGGTGGACTGCATACATATTTCCACCTACCCTTTTTGCTTGGTTTCCCCCAGAGCATAACACTATGGCGATCTCCGACTTCGCCTCTGCACCTTTGGACAGCATCAAAACCACTATCTCTGGCTGTCTCTGACTGTTCCTTCCGACATCTTTCTGCGGGGGGGGTATGGCTCCCGTAGCTCACCCGACTCTCCCTCCAGTCACAGCCTCGTCTATTTTGCTACTGCTACCATAACGGCGTAGCTAGAAAACAAAATAAGCTATGATGACTATACTGCCCACAGTTAGCAGCAATCCAACATAAACACTTTTACAAAATAATTTCGATTCCCAATTTCACGATCGAAATGAATCAAATAAAAACAAAGACTGGAACTTTCATAGTTCCCTAAAATTGTATCAAATACTTACATTGTCTGAATCATTTCCTAGCAAAATACATGCTTTAGCATGTTACAGACTCATGTCTGTTTTAAATGGGCCTGACAGTCGGCGGCCTCTTTTCCATTCTATCAGCGCTGTTGCTCGAATCTCTCTTCACACTCACTTCCAGTGTGTTTAGCTTTTTACCCAATTTTTCTTAACACAGCTCACATTTAAAACAAAGGAAATGACCTGCCCTTTAAGAACGACAATCCTACGCCGTTTCCTTTTCACACATTTAACTCCTTCGCTCGCGCTTAACCTTTCAACTACACAGGCGTTTAAAATTTTTCTTTCCGTGTGCCTGACATATATATATATATATATATATATATATATGTGTGTGTGTGTGTGTGTGTGTGTGTGTGTGTGTGAAAACAGCGGTTTCTTCCAATGAAACCGTTTGTCATGCTGGTACATACACTTACCACCTATTTTTCTGTAGGCTGCAGCCTTTGTGGAAAGATCCTTTTTTTTTATCTTTTTAAATAATTATATTCCTATCTCCTGGTAAGCATGTATTAGTACCCTCTCTCTTTCCCTCCCTCCCTCCCTCCCTTTTTTCTCTGTCCCAAGTAACTTTGATTAAAAATGTGCGCTGTATCTTATTAGTAATGTAATTCACAAACAAAAGAAAAAGCCTGGTACAAGTGAATATTCAAAAACTTCTTCTTTTTCGTATTGTATTGCAAAGTAGAAATCCAATTTTTATGAATGCATTATGCATGTATGTATATATGTGTGTATGTATCTACTTATCTATTCACACACACACACACACACACACACACACACACACACACACACACACACACACATATATATATATATATATAGAGAGAGAGAGAGAGAGAGAGAGAGAGAGAGAGAGAGCATCAAGGTGCCCTTAGAGATTAAAAAAAAAAAGCTCAACCACCTGGGGAGCAACATCTGTTAAAATGAGGTATTTACTTCTACATTTTAATACCTTCGTTTAACTTTTGTATATATATATATATATATATATATATATATATATATATATACAACCCTTGGCGGTCGGAACACCACAGAATTATGGACTGTAGTGTGTCTCTATCTGACGCCAAGAGCACAGACACAATCAGCCGTGTCTCCCTGATGAGTCCGATCCAGCGGTCAGTGGGTGATTGCATCTCTTAGGAGATCCAAGGAAAGGTTGTTCTGCACAATTCTTAGCCGCTGACAATGCTTGGGTTATTGAACAGCAGAGCTGACCACTCAGACTGTTCCATATCTTTTTGATCTCCCTTGCATCCTTAAATGGATCCTCAAGCATAGGCTCAAAGATTGTCCCTTACATTTTTATACTGTTTGCGTAATGTTTTTAGTTTTCAACAACTTTTTTTCCTCTCCACACTTTCGTTTTGTTTAATTCTACTACCTTTCGCTGGCTGCTTTGGGGGTGCTGTTGGATTCTTTTTCGAACCCTTGGCGGTCGGAACACCACAGAATTATGGACTGTGGTGTGTCTCTATCTGACGCCAAGAGCACAGACACAATCAGCCGTGTCTCCCTGATGAGTCCGATCCAGCGGACGAAAGGCCTCGGAGCAGGCGATACGCATAGATCGAGAGGATTGCCTTCGAGAGGGATTGCGATAGTTTCCTCATGCAGCTAGTGAAGGGTTTACATACATACATACATACAATGAACTACCAAATTCCAAGGATAAGTAACTGAGCACTATTATACCAACTAACAGAGCAGCTTGGTGTTGCAATGACTGCAAGAAATATCCAATTATAAACAAAGCCTGCTCTTATATCTTAGATAGAAGAAATAGGGGGAGATAAGCATTCATATCTGCAGTGGTAGATAATTCTGCCCAACTAATAGTATGTGCTTGAGTGGGTGAATGGGGAATAACAAAAACTTCTGCTTTCAGCAAGCTTATAGTCTCCAAGGGGGAGACAATCTCCAATGGGGAGGAAACTCACTACATATAAGTCCTGGTCAGATACCGGTATTTCGAAACCTGATTGTTTCTTCTCAGTGACCACGGAAAGTGGTAAATTGACTCCTCTGCCTTTTCGTTTTTAAGAATAATGCTATCCAGAAAAAAGGCTGGTGTGCAATACTGTGTAGTATGTTTGTTGAGTTTTCAAAAACAAAACAAAACCAACCAAAACAAAACAAAACAAAAGAAAAAAACAAAGGTGCCACCTAAGAAGCAAAAGAAAATCATGTAAGAGCAAAACAAGCTACATGTTCTTGTGAAAAGTAGATTGTTTAAAGATAACCTCTTTAGACACAAGTGCTGAGGGCCAGTTCTTGGTATGAATCTGCAAGGGACTAAATAGCAATAAACTCATAAATTCCAAGGATAAGTAACTGAACACTATTCCAGCAACTTACAGAGCAACTTGTGTTGCAATGACTGCAAGATATATTCAGTTATGAACAAAGCCTGCTCTTATGCCTTAGATTGTCTATTTCTTCAATCTAAGACATAAGAGCAGGCTTTGTTTATAATTATATTTATATATATATATATATATATATATGTGTGTGTGTGTGTGTGTGTGTGTGTGTTGGCCTTGTGCTGGCAATGCTGAATGTGATAAGATTAAAACGTCATACATAGTTCAACAGTTCCTTTGAAGTTTCGTCTTGTCACCAGTGAATCTCACACCCAAAAGCATTGTCAGTAGTGGAACGTAGGTTTTAAAGGAACATTGCTTTTGGTTCATGAAGTATATTATCGG